>VYZW01049373.1:3006-22227 GCA_013401315.1 Balaeniceps rex
CTAAATCTTCTGTTAAAGGAATATGCCTTCAAAAACCAGATCAGCTTAGTATCTCTGAGCTCTTCAGAATCTTTGCACATTATAAACACGAAAACATTTGTGCTTACTGAAACCACCTTTGTAGATGTATTAGTACAAGTTGCATGTTAAGTCAAAGCTACTTGCCTGGTTTTTGGAAACATTGCTCTTCTGCAGGTATCAAACTGTCCTTTTGTTGACAGTTGATCCTCTGAAGGCTGTAAGAAGTATAGTTTCCTATTTTGAGTAATTTTCACTATAATAGAAATGCCCATCATTTTCCACTTTCTTGCTTTGAATTACAACAATATTTTGTTCTAGAAAAAGGCTTCCAGAGGTAAGAAAAAAGTAATGGGTTTATAGCAAACAAGTTCATTCTTGGTCAAGAGCTTTGAACCCCTGAAACTATTAAATCATCACAGCCCTTAAAAATTTCATTTGATAATAAGCGCAAAATATAGCAGTGGCAGAAGATTTAGCAATAGGACAGTCTTCATACAAATATTTTGAAGTTATGCAAAAGTAATTGAATAATCATCATAATCCCTGCAAACACAAACCCAAAAATACTTCTGTAGTTTCTAAATGCATTAAAAGAGGACATCAGAATTTATTTATGCTGTAAATGTTATTTCACAGTTCAATCAGTTGTCTTGCTGTGTAATAAAAGACCCTGAAATTAAAATGACCCCTCTTTGCAGAGTGTAACTGTAGGATTCCTTTTATTGTGAGGCTGCTTTGATTTGATCTTACTCTTACTGAAACGGAAAATGATATCCAACTAATGCATCTGAAGTGGGTTTTTATATCATCCAAAGCTCTCTTGTGAAATTAATGGCTTCTGCTTCTGGCCTCAATTACATCTTATGATTCTCCAATTTCGTACGGTTTTCCTTTTCTTCTGTGATTTTTCAGTATCCTTCTGGTGATATTCTAAATCAATCTGAAGCACATGCATCTGATACAGCATATATTTACAAAACAAAACAGACCCACCCAGATTTGAAAATGTCAGGAATATGATTCATGTTCTGTGCTGTGTGTAGTAGTTGAGGATATCTTAGTCTTTTAAAGCAACTAACAGCTTGATCAAGAAAATCAACTTACAGCAGAACAGAGTAATGACGGCAAAATGTTAATTAAATTTTCCAATGTTAAAAAAAAATAATTTTCAGTCTGACTCAACCTAGACAACAGTGTTATTAGCTGAAAGCTAAATATGTACTTCCTACCTGTAAGTACTCATTAATGGTCCCTTTTACTTAGTCTACATGCGTATTTCTACCACAAAACACTGTGTCACACAAGTGAAATTTAGAAATAGATGTCTTTCTAACTGCAAAACCCACACAGTGTATTTCTTATTTGAGGGTGATACAAGTAATGTATAATGCAGACTGTTCATTTATATAGATTGTAAATTAATCACGAGTTTCTTTTTGATCTTTATTCTTTATAAAATTTATGAAAAAATGTTCTGTTTCTCCTGATTTAAAATTTATTGGTTTAATAATTTTTAAAAAAAATGAGGGGCAATATTTATAGTGTAATTTCATTCACTACACAAGCAAAAAGTTTGCAGCTGCCAACGTGATAGATCTCTGATTATGACATTGTAACATAAAAGCATTTTATATTTAAGAATTCCCTGCAAATCTCATGTGCTCAGTGTTCATGTTTGCAGCTCCTTCCTGAGGAGACTGAGCTCTTGTTGTCTTGGAGTTAGAGTCCTTAAGCTTTATTGTTCTGTCAGATTTCAGAATCAGGTCTGAACTCTTGTGTTTAGATGGTTGTATTTACCTCTAAAATCTTTTGTCTCATGTCTTCTTTTTTCACTTTTTACTCTGAAGAGTAAGAAGAAGTGGAGATTTAGACCTCTACTTGGAGTACTATTTATTCAGTGGATCCCATGATCCTGGGTATCTTAAGATTGATTTTGTTTTGTCTTGATTATGTCACTTGTGTTATTACAACTAATTTGTATATGGACAACCTGTGATAAAGAACCAGGAAGGAACAAGGAAGAGAAATGATGGTAAAAACTGAATAGTGAATCTGAATGATTGCTCTGTAAAGAATTTTTCTTCTTACGGTATGGATTTGAGGGAGATAAATAATTTTTTATAAAATATTTTTTTATTTCATTATAACATCTACTGGGTTCTGATGAGAAGAAACATAACCATTTTAAAAATCTTTTTTAAATCATGGATTAGATTAATCTGATTCAGTTGACAGCTTCTGTAATAGCAAGGATGTTTCTTGTGAGCAGATGCTCCTCACTGAAGTTTTAGAATGGCTCAACTCTTCTTCATTGCCTTATTCTTGATTTGGATGCTGGTCTGTTATTAATAAAGATTGTTTGTACCCTACTACATAAAACAAAAAAAAGAGGTCTCCCCAAATATTCACACTCAAAACCCAACTGCACTTCCCACTCAGTTCTCACTTTCAAATTTACTGATGGCCTTTATATCCCTAACCTCCTTTCTTAGGAGGTTGAACGATTGCAAAGATTGTCAAGACAGTCATGATTCTAGCCCACATCTTCATATCAGCTTGACCAACGTTAAGAGTTGAGCTCTCTTTTGTCTTTGGTAGAAACTGAGTTGGCCATTTACTTGCAATTGACTGTTTTAGTGACAACTGGTGGAAAAGGTTATTAAATACTTTGGCCCTTTCTCAGCACTCTCTGTCAATAGCCTTTCCTCCCTATTGAATGGCAGGTCAATATTTTCTTTGTCTTTCTCTCACTGCTAGTGTATTTACAGGTTTTTTTTTCATGTTAATCTTGTTTCTTTTTCTTATTTGTATTCTATAATGTGTGTTGGCTTTTCTTATTTTGTCACTGTACCTTTTCTACTTGTCCTACTTTGTTCTTGTTTAAGATCAATGAAAGCTCTGATTTAGTGGAATTCCAGCCTTTCTAGCCATTGGAAAAAATTACTCTTTGACCCTCTCTTCTTAACTTCTTGTTTCTGTCTTTCAACTGATTAATCCAAATTTGTTTGCCTTCTTGAAGTTCATTGTTTTATTTTGCTGTTTATCTCTCCCCTTTTAAAGGAATGTGAATTCTGTAAATTAATCATCAGTCTCACCCAAGTTGCCTTTCACCTGCAATCACATTCTCAACCAGCTTGTTCTTTGGGGTTAATATCCAGTGTAGAGGAGCCCTTCTTCCAGTTCCTTTTTCTAGCTCTTATTTAACTATAGATACAAAATATATGTGATACTATATAATCTTTAAAAAATAGATGGTATTTTTTAAAAGCCACCGATGATTTTGAAGACTTTGCTGGCCGTTATGCCTTTTCCTGTATTCCTTTCCCAACATCTTTCCCGTTAGTTAGCATATGGCCTTTCCACCAAATGTTATGCTTTGCTTGATTTGGCTAGCTGCTGGCTGGCAAAAATCTTCATCTACTTCACCACACCAGTACTTATGTTCATTTCTTTTTTTAATTTTTATTATCACGGCTTGTTCAAAGTGTATGACTATATCCTGAGAGCAGGCCCATACAGTTTCCTATCAAGGATTCGCCTAATTAGGGATTTACTGACATTGAAAATGACAGCAGTTAAATGCCTTAGCAGCAGTGGTGGTAACAACAGCTGTCAGGTGTGTGCTGGGTCATGAATCCTATTTTATGAAACTCTGGCCAGTATAACTGTGTTTAGAAACTGCCAGAAATGTTCTTTCAAGAATTCTGATAGTTGTGGAAACGTTATTTTCTTTGGCGTATATAACATATTTTATAGAGGTCTCGCTAGCAGATAAACGCTTCTTTCTAGTGCCTCTCAGGAGCATACTTTAGTGTTGATATCGGTAGACACTTCTGTGAAAATTCTCCGTACTGAGCTGTACTCTAGCAGCAGCGAAAATAAGCTGCTTCCCCCCTCTAATTTGAATGTGAAGGTAGTGTGCCTGTAATTGCATCCACTGATTGACACTGAAGTTGGGATATCGCAATAGTGTTGTCTTTGGTGCATATTTCTATTCTGTATTCCAGTAACATGTCTCAACTCTTAGGTTCTATGAGAAAGACAGAATTTTTCATTCTTTCTGGCTTTACTGCCTAGGTTACTGATTTCCATGGGTATTACTTCTTATCTGTCCACCGGGAACCAGGAAGAAGTGTGTCAAGTGCTCATTTTGCATGGGCCACTAGACAGCCATCAGATGTCCTGGGTGAATCTACATTCCTCTTTTCAGTAGCAGTTTCATACCTGCTCAAACATTTATAGTTTGTGCCTGTACCATTAGCTAGTGGTTGGTTTTCAGACATGATAGAAACCATTTGGCTTGCACTGTGAGTTACTGACAATTCTATGAGAAATGAAAGTAGTGAGTTTTATTACCAGCGTTCCTCATGTGCCTTTAACCAACAGCTCTGATGTCTGTGTATGCAAGCAGTGGATCATTGCATAAAAGAGGAATGATCTGAGCCTGGTGCCAGGCTGTGCCCTAGAAGCTGAAGAGCACAGTATGCCATTATCTTTCCCTGGAGCTGTATAGTCCTGCTCAGGAATTTACTTTGACATTTGTCCTGTCTCTATAGATTAAGTGGTTTGCTGTTTGCTGCAGTCTCACCATCAGAGAGCAACGTGCTTTGGTTTCTTTCCTTCCTTGCCTTCAACTTCTATCACTGTCTAGTAATGTAATAATAATTTATTTACAATGTATTTCCTCATGTGCTTTGTATGTCTCATAACATAAATACAATTGAAAATACACTTTAAATGATTGATGTTGCAGTACAAATAGAAAAATAAAGTGGGTTTGGTCTCTAAAAGTAATGAAGTAACTGATTTAATACAGTGCAAGTCTTTAGTGGGATCATATTGTGTGGTAAGCCCCATGGTATCAAAAAAAAAATCAAATACATGGTAAATATATAAAAAACATAATTATCATAGGTGTTGAAATGTGAAAATAAAGACACTGAAATCTTGTTTATTTCCATGACAAATAATGTTAATATGGGTGCAAAATCATAACTTCAAAATAGTAGTCTTACCTGTGAATTCAAGTGTTTTCACAATATGGTTAATTTTGGGTTTCACAATATGGTTAACACTTCTATTTTAGATGTGTATTGCCTGAGTAGCTGGAGGCATTATTGTTTGAATATTGACATTTACTGTGTCAGTGTTTTTTCAAGCCATGTATTCATTACATGTGGACTATCTCTCACATATGTTACTGAATTAAAAAAAAAAAGAGTTGGGCTAGACCCTGAAACTCTCAGGTAAGATAACTTAAACTTTTCTATGTAATTCCCTTTGAAATGTTGAAATTTGCCAAAATATCATGGGCATGTCAATGACTTTCAGTTCATAACCTCATATCCTGATCTAAAGTCATGATAAGATATCTCTGTAACATCAAACCCCCCATGGTTTTAGTTTCTTCATTATCACTGCTGAATATCAATATCACTGCTTCCAAAAAGCCTTCGACACGGTCCCCCACAACATCCTTCTCTCTAAATTGGAGAGATATGGATTTGATGGGTAGACTGTTCGGTGGATAAGGAACTGGTTGGATGGTCGCATCCAGAGGGTAGTGGTCAACGGCTCGATGTCCAAATGGAGATCAGTGACAAGTGGTGTCCCTCAGGGGTCTGTACTGGGACCAGTGCTGTTTAATATTTTCATCAACGACATAAGACAGCGAGATCGAGTGCACGCTCAGCAAGTTTGCAGATGACACCAAGCTGAGTGGTGCAGTTGACACGCCTGAGGAACGGGATGTCATCCAAAGGGACCTGGACAGGCTGGAGAGGTGGGCCTGTGCAAACCTCATGAGGTTCAACAAGGCCAAGTGCAAGGTCCTGCACCTGGGTCGGGGCAACTCCCGGTATCAATACAGGCTGGGAGATGAGGGGATTGAGAGCAGCCCTGCGGAGAAGGACTTGGGGGTACTGGTGGAAGAAAAGCTGGACATGAGCCAACAGTGTGCGCTTGCAGCCCAGAAGGCCAACCGTATCCTGGGCTGCATCAAAAGAAGCGTGGCCAGCAGGTCGAGGGAGGTGATTCTGCCCCTCTACTCTGCTCTGGGGAGACCTCACCTGGAGTACTGCGTCCAGCTCTGGAGCCCTCAACACAAGAAGGACATGGAGCTGTTGGAGCGGGTCCAGAAGAGGGCCACAAAAATGATCCGAGGGCTGGAGCACCTCTCCTACGAGGACAGGCTGAGAGAGTTGGGGCTGTTCAGCCTGGAGAAGAGAAGGCTGCGGGGAGACCTCATTGTGGCCTTTCAGTACTTAAGGGGGGCCTATAGGAAAGATGGGGACAGTCTTTTTAGTAAGGCCTGTTGTGACAGGACAAGGACTAATGGTTTTAAACTAAAGGAGGGGAAATTTAGGCTAGATATAAGGAAAAAATTTTTTACACTGAGGGTGGTGAAGCACTGGAACAGGTTGCCCAGAGAGGTAGTGGAGGCCCCATCCCTGGAAACATTCAAGGTCAGGTTGTTCGGGGCTCTGAGCAACCTGATCTAGTTGATGATGTCCCTGCTCACTGCAGGGGGGTTGGACTAGATGACCTCTAAAGGTCCCTTCCAACCCAAAGCATTCTATGATTCTATGATTCTATGATAATATATTTTACATATAATTCTTTCCTGGTTAAACAGGTACAGAAGAAACAGTCTTCAGATTTTCCTCCATCCTTCCGTGCCTCAACCCAAAGTTATTTTTTACTGAGTCAGACTATTGTCATTGACTTCCCATTTTAGAACATTCTTTGTCTTTCATGTTGGGCACGCCTTTTACAACCTTTCTCTGCACAGCTTTTGCCACAGCAGCATGTCAAATAACAGGTGCAGTTCAAAAGTAAAGGAAAAAAAATTTCTAAATTGAGAAAATGAAAGAATTCTATTACCAATACACATGATCTTACATTCTTTAAAAAGGAAAAAAACCTGAGGAAGATTTCCTAAGAGAATGAGATGCATGTGGGAAATTTGAGATAAGTATTTAATGCTTTTTTCCTTTTGGAAGAGCCTCTATTCAGTCAGTAGTTACAGCAATGCTTGCAGAATACTGTAGATGCATTTTGAAATGCTCTCTTTGCATTGGGATTTTATGGTTAATTACTGGTGTTGGTTTATTTGTATATTCTTTAGAGGATAATTATTAAGCAGATTCAAAGGTGGTGACAGCTGCAATGCCTCTATGCTGATTTCAACAGCTAGTTTGTGAAATTTGCAGACCAAATATGTCCTAAAAATACTGTGACAGTTTGCTTACTGTAATATTACTTGCTGCTAGTGTTTGTTATTTCAGAACTGTGGGAGTGACTAGAAAACAACTATTATAATAGTAGAAATAGCACATGTATTATAGCTGGCAAAGTATTTTTGTGTGTTTACAAGATGTACTTCAAGAGTCACATTCAGTAATTTATTATCAAACAATATTAAACTTTAATTTTTTTTTCCTTTGGGTGTGTTTGTACAATTGTGCAGGAAAGAAAATTATAGGAGATTAGAGAGTGGTTGTACAGAATACTTTCATCAGCATTCTAGCTACTTGTCACACATTTTGTCAAAGTTTTTAAATTCCTGACCTTTCAAATTTTTTCGCATTACATTACATTAGCTATTCAAGCAGATGTCTTTAACCATTCTATTGACTGCAGATCTCTCTGTACTTTTCCTATTTGTTGTAGGTCTGTTATTTGAACTGACACTGTTAATCTTAATGTAAACTAAATAAGCATTCTCAATGCTTTCAAAAAAGCTGATTCCTTTAATTCATTTCATATTGGGACAAAAAAAATAAGGCTGGTAAAATCAGAAGTTGCATTTGAAAATCTTTACAATTCTAGTCTCTGAAATGACAATCTTGTATTTGGGATTTTGTCATTTGGTAGTAACGCAAGTACTTACTATTCCTTTTATCTGCCTAGGTATTTCAACTTTGAGAAATGAAAAAAGGGCATAAATGTTCTGTTCTTTGCTGTTTCTTTTGAATTTGCTTCTTGTTCTTGGTCAGTGGAAGAAGAATGCCTATGACCTTAGGCCTGCAGTAGTAATACACCTCTCTACAAGAAGTGCAAAATTGTCCTCTTTGACTGGGAATCCCTGTTGGCCACCTTTCTTCCACTACCTTTTAGTGATTGAAAGTTTTGTCTCTCTGGGACAACCTGTATGAAATTTTCCTTGTAAAAGTCTGAGACTCAAGTGGTCTAATTAAAAACAGGATTTATTAACAGCACAGAAGCTGCTCAAGATTAGAAGGAAAGAAATGTTTTGCATAGCATATCTAGACTGAGACTCTGCGAAGCTCATCTAGGTAGATCTCCCTAGAGTTTAGTTACGGTGAATAAAAATACCTTACATTTATAGAAAACCTTTTTTCTTTTTCTTTCTGACTTTTTTTTTGGGCAGTTTAGTTGCAGAAATCTTTCCTTTCAAGGGACTCAGGCTTTCTTTTTCTTCCTTATATTCTGCTCCTTTACATTTGTGACCTTTTCTGTTGGTTAGTATTCAAATTGTTGTATTAAGTCACTGTTAGTGGTTTTATGCCTTCCAAAGACAGGTCAGCCCGTTCCTGATGACAGAATTCAGTACCCTTTGGAGACTCTTGTTCAAAGTAATTAAACAACAGATATGAGTTGGCATCTGGTCATGTCTGCAGTCTGGGTTGTCTGCAAAGCCCACCTATGTCTCTGACATCTGAGTGGTCTTGATCAGTGAGTGAGGGAATGATTTAGCAAAGACAACTGTTGATCAAACCCCTGCTGCATTTAGCATATCATTTAGATAGCATTTTTGATTACATTATTCACTATTGCCAATAGGACTCATTTTCTTTGCCAGCAAGATGTCACTGAAAATAACATGTCCATAAAAGTTATTGCTATTTTATGCATTCCAGGAATGGGTTAAAGACATCCAGATATAGGGGGATGTTATGGGACCTTTCAATATTTTTTTCTTTTTTCCTATTTCTACCACAATGGCTTCAGGAAGAATATGGAGTGATGTTATTCCACTAAAAAGCATGGTAGAATTTCAAACTGTATGAAACTGGAGAACAGGATATGAAATGTGATCTCCAAACTCACTCACCTTGAAAATATCTTTCTTCCTGGCTTTGAGGGGAAATGTTCAATCTGGGTGTTCACAGAACATATGACCAAAATGCTTTTTCCTTGTCTTGGGGCTATTTCTTAAAGGAAGGAAGTATTATTTCTTAAACCACAAATCTCAGTACTTACTAAACAAAACAAAAAGCATAATACAATTTCTATCTCGAAAAATTAGTCTGTTTTTAATAAAATTAAAAGAAAATAGGCAAACAGAAATACCATAATGGCAGCATTAGTGTTTTATTTCTGATTGAGATAGTACCTTTGAGTCATCTGTCATATGTAGAGCAAGATATTCTCTTTGCCCTCCCTCACATAGCATTGTTAAATATGTTTAGCATTTACTTACAGTACATACAGCTTAGCTCAGTAGTTCATAATTGGTGAGTTCATCTCAATGGCATGGAATAAATACATAAAACAGCATGGAATCCACACGTATAAATACTGCTGGATCTACCCTGGCTACCACTGTACTCCTCAGGCTGGGGTGGACAGGAACCGAGGTGGCAGCAGCAACAGTCTCAAGACAGAGCAAAGAAACTGAACTTGGAGAGACCCAAATTATTGCCATCTTTCTCAAGAGAATCTACAAAAAGTTAGGGACTACTGACTTAACTCGTAGGTATCCAGCTGACTGAACCGTGGGCTATAATTAATGTATTCCTAGGCCGAAGTAGAGATACAGTGTGTTCAAACTATATTCTCAATATTGTTCTCTATATAAGCACGATTGGCTGATATTAGAACTGAACCTTTCTAAAAATAGTTGAATGGAAAATCAGGCGTTCATGATATTGGAGCTCTGATTGTTGTGGGAGTACTTTTTTAAAAAGCCCATGGTTCTTTCTCTTCCAATAAAGACTTTATAATGGCTTTCTATCTATCTTTTGTTTGTTAGATGCATGGTGGTTGTAATCGCCTCACCAAGCACTGAGATGCACCTAGGCCTTGTTTTACTGAACTTCTTATTTTATGTCTTAAGGTACATTTTCTGTTGAAATTTCTTAGCTATTTATATGTAAATAAGTAAGTTTTCTGTAATTGCTACTAGAATAGCCTGCTTTCAGCCCAGTAATCTAATCTAAGTTGCACTTTTTTTTCTTCATTGTCTTCTCATAATGGCATTTGAGGGCAGTTTGATCCATCTGTCAACATTACTTTCTTGTGTAATAATAAAGAAGAAAAGAAATTTTGTTTTGAGGATTAAATACAGCTATTTTTTAATAGCATACAGTGTTAGACATGGCACAACAACTAGTAGGGAGCAGAAAATAAGCTTTTAAATGCAAAGAAAAAAAGGATTTAAATTGTTTTCTTCAAACAGGCATAGGAAGAGGAAAGAAAGATAATTGGGATTTATTTAGGATGAGAGACCAAGAATGGTACATTGTAATTCAAAGCTATTCAGACTCAATGAAGAGCTTTCACCCACTTTGGTGGAGTTAAATCAAACCTATGTAAAGGATATCTGTGCTGCTGCAAACAGGAAAGTCATATGTTACATCCAGAGAATGCCTACACAGAATGGGAAGAAATGCCTATTTAAGGCCCTCCCTCAAAAGAAGTGACACTGATCTAAATTATATTGATATTTAAATCAATTTAGTCAGATCAGTGCAAGTTTCTCCATGTATGCATTTGAATCTATTGCAACTGATCTATAGCAAATGAGTTTACAATGTGGTCAGTTGCCTAATTTGTGTGGTTTATCTATAGATACCGCATTTTTTATGTACAGTTGGGAAGTTACGGACAAGTCAATTATATTCCTCTAGGAAGAGCATTGGGTGTAGACAGCCTGAAAAATAATTTTGAGAGGGTAGATGGAGGAAAGATCAGTGTAACAAGGAAACAATTTCAGATCTCAGAATAGACATAAAAGTAGAACTGTATTTCAAGATGGTACCATGCAAAGAGACATACTATTGAGTCACTTCAAGTTTTTTGTTGGTCATGTCTAAGAACTCTCTTCTAGAACTGTTAGTGGATTTGGCGCCTTTCAGTGTCCTAAGAGGAGGGAATGCTGGGTTGAGAAAGGAACTCCAAGAGCAGTCTGCAAAGTCAGCAGCAAGGAAGAGGCTGAGTTATTCATAAATACTTTTGTGTATATGCTATAGCAGGGTGGAAATGCCATGTTGTTGCTAATAGTGGAGCCTTACTTACATTTTGAAAAGTGTGGAAGTTGAATTTTGCCCAGAATATATTGAGAGTATTCTTTGATGAAACAGCATGGGAAAGAATGGGGAATTTTTTGAGAAATGATTGCCTGAATGTTGATTTCAAGGATGATACCTTGTGCTGGTGTATGTAGATTCATGTGTGTTTATGTTAACCTGTTACAGGCTTGTAACTTAGGTGTTGCATGTTGTCTATACAGCCCGTTAGGTACAATGCAGATTCCTGCAGAGGGTAATTCAGAGCTTCTAAGCTAAATATTGAAGAGTCTGACAGTGAGATAGTACCCCTGAAGGTCTAGGTGTCACATATCAAAAAGTGATACAAAATGTCTCATTTGATGTTCATTGTCATTCATGCAGTTTTCATGAACTCTTACATTTTTTAGAGAATGTTCATGTAGCGTGGTCAGTGGAGAAATGTGAAGTATTCATGAATATACATGTATATTTAATAACTACTCCCAAGGGTATCTTCCTGTTCTGGTAATTGGTGTTTCACATTCCAGCTCCTGTACTTGTGAAACAAATTGTGTCAGATTTGGCAGTCAGAGAGACTGCAAAAACGATAGTTCTGGAGGCTGGATAGATGCTTGGTGTTTCAAATGCAGAAACATGCATGCTCCTCTCTCAATAGTACACAGCCAAAATTTCATTAGACTTTTATCCATGGGAGACGTTTTTCTATTCTGTCATCAATCTGGTAACTACCTTCTGTTCTTTCTCCCACAGAAGCCTTCTTAGCTAGATCCTGTGGAGTAGCTGTTTTGTGCCAAACACCTGTACAATCTGGCCTTAAAGCTAGTTTAATCAGTCCAAGCAGACTACTTTTAGGTCAAGAAGTGATTTTCCCATGGTATAAAGCCAACCTGTTGCCCTGACATTGTCACTATTTTTTATTTAATAAGAAAGCAGTGCCATGAAGAAGACTGGAAAGTGCTCTTTGACACCAATTTTGACTTTGGGTAGTCTTGCAATATAAAATAAATTAAAGCTGCCTTCAAGTATGGGCAGATGAAAAGAATGCAAAGACAATTTTGTGCATTTCAGTTTCCTCATATTGTAGCCTACCCTTTCCACAAGAAAATAAGGAAGTAACTGAGTTTACGTACAGATTATTGCGGTGGGATTGTTACGAGAATCTACCAAAATCACTTGTCTCGAAGATGCTTCACTATAGCAGCAGTTCACATGCAACTATTTACCAATACAAACTTGAAAACATTATTCTGACTAGGAAAATTTTGTTCATTATAGCAGCAGTTGGAGCCATTTTCTGTAATTACTTATCCTCCAATGATGTTTAGGTTCCAAAGGGAGACTTGCAATGCTTGATAAACTTTAAAGAGAAATGACAACGTGGCTTCAAATGGTACCTTGGAGAAAAAGCTGCAAGAACGTGGCTTTGGAACATGGATCAGAAATATTTTGCTTTTCCTTCACTATGTTGCATAAGATGGCTAGAAAATGGACAAAAAATATTACAAAATCCTATTGATTGTATTAAATGCTTGGAAAGCTTAAGCATGAATATGTATTAAAAAAATATCAGAAGCAGGATTCCACATTAAACACTTGATATTTAATGATTTTTTTCTCTGTCAAGTCTGTGCATGAGAGAGAGAAATGAGACTAATATTTTTCCTTCTGTATGATCTGCTCATTTACTAGGACAAATCCTCTTTTCTCTACAGAAGCACATATGGCAGAAGGAAGCAAAATAAATCTGGTTCCTCTTTGTAGAACGGAACAGGATATGGAAAGCTTATGTTAGAGTATAAGAGGACTGCAGCCTTTCACATTAGGGACATATGCTTGAAGGGGATCCATCTGTACTGCCGTGCAGACATGTTATTGGGGCTCTGTGACTGCACTGGGCAGGAGCCAAGGCTGCTGCTGCTGTCCGGGACTCCAGCCACCTCCCAGCAAGTGCTTGGAGTGAGTGAAGGTTCTGCACCCCACTGAGGGCTCCTTTGTCAGACTGACCTTCTTCAAATCGATGCTTAGTTCACTTTGTGTTTTCAGAGATGATTTTTTAAATTTCTTCTCAGATACTTCCTGTGAAAAAATCAAAATATCCATTCTTGAGGTAAGACCCAATGCCTCCCAGGAATATATTTTCATGGGTGAATTTTGAACCTTTTTGTAGTAGAGAATTTTAATGGAAACTCGGAACAGAACTGTTAGTTTAGTGTGCAGTTGTAATATGTTATCTGAGCTGAACAGCATGCACAATACAGAGCTTTAAACTTAAGTGCCAGGTAAATAAGAAGCAGGAACATTTACTCATGAACTTCTCTGGCCTTAAGCTAGTGTACTTAGCATGATATTATTAGCACTTTAATATAGATTTATTGGACTCCGGGTGAATAGAAAAGAGTGGCTCAAATTCAAAAATACTAAACTGCATATAACAACTGCCATTCACTGACTGTAATTGTCTTTGGTCAAGGGCCTTTCAAGGGAGTTTGACTCAAATTCAAACCACACAGTTGTTGATTAAATATCATCTTTTAGTCACAGGGAGAAGGAGGTTTATGTTTCTTGTTACCAGGTCATCCTACTTTTATTTAATTTTCTTTTCATTTTTCTTGCCCACGTTGTCATTATAAGACCCGAGCAATTGCTGTAGCAATGCAGTTATAATAACATAGGAAAAGAAATTCAGTCATTTTTGTGTGTAAACTGCAGAACTGACATGCTTTATTTTGACTAGCTGCTTCCCTGCTGTTTTCCAGGCATTGATAACATACTTCTATGTATTATCAGAACTGCCACAGCTGAGGATGGTATGGATTAAACTCTACTACAGTATAGCAATAGTATGAGATTGCTCTTTCAGTGCACTGAAGTAAATGTTTTCATTACTGCCTTAAAATAAATGCATTTGGTGCCTCGAAGGTTACAATGCAAGCAAACCCATAAAACTATCTTTAGAAGCCTTCACTGCATGGAAATATTTTCTTCTTCTTCCTAGTGAAATATTTTTACCCTCTCATTTGCCACAGTTTCTGTCCTATGCCACTCAATGCCAATAAGCACAATTTTTCTCAGGGCCAAAATCATCCTTCAGCGTTGGTTTCTTGCTGAAGACTCAACAGCTTACTATTTGCATAGTCACAATCTGTTCTACTTTCAACGTGCTGTGCTGGGTAGCCCAATCATGTTCTTATGGGGACTATCTCCAACTGTGAAACACAGGCGCACACCCCAGCCACATCCCCATTCTATTTTAGACATGTCCTAATTTCCCTGGAAAGGAAACCTGGGTGTCTGTGCCAGAAGGGACATCTGTGTGTCACCAGCTGTAGATGATCAGGAGACCAGGGCTTCAGGACCATTGCAGAAGGCACCTCTCCTTCTCTAGACCTGATGGTCAGGACCTGTCAGTCTTGATCAGAGTACCAGAAGGTGTGATGAAGACACCAAATATGCCTGTCTTTGTGTCTGATAATAAATCAGATAATAATAAACTCTCCAAATACTGAAGAGAAGAAAGATACATATGGATCTACATCTGTAGTGTAGGCTGAGAAGATTGTTTCCCTGCCTGATTTTAGGAAAAAAAGAAAGTGGATTCATATGCTCAAAGATGCCCTCGATTCCTTCTTCCAGCATTGTCTGGAATCCTGTATTGGAGTAGGTGTAGCTACTCCACCTGAGGCAGAAAGCATTTTCCCAGTGGTATCTTTAAATAAAAGACAGCCTGTCCTCCTTCTGCTTCAGTGGCACTAAAAAATTTGGTTTTGCAATGTCCATGAGAAATGTGTGTGTGTCTCTGTTGTGGCGGTGGTATTAATTAATCATTGTTCAGTTTTCCTTTCATGGCCTTCATAGTCAAATCAGCCTGGTTTCTTCTGAGACTACAAGCCCTTCAAGCAAGGAAAAGCCTTTGTTTTGTGTGTTGAATGGCTTATAGACTATTGGCAAAAGTTACAAATAAGGAGTAACTGTACATTATACAAAACAAATGGATTGTGGGGGTAATTTCATTTTACACAGGCAACACAGGAGTGGCTAACTGGATGTATGTCATTCAAATAGAGAAAATATACAAAGGGTGTGTCAGAGTAAAGAGAGTCAGATGATTTTCTCTTTAGAATAGTACTAAAGAATTAAAAATATATAGGCAGTTTAAAGATAACAAAATGATAAACCACAGAAGAGATAGAAACCAAATCTTAATAATTTATTTTCAAGCTCTGATGAATAAGATTTCTTCTGTTTCAGTCCTATGAAGTCTTTGCTATGTCTTGGGAATACTGCAATTAAAGTCGAGCAAAACATTCAGTCACCAACTATGATGCTCTTATCATAAATTATTATTAGGATTTTAAAACTTAACTCTTATTCATAACTAAGATGAGAGGAAAAAAGCCCACCAATTTTGGCCTTGTGAGATTTGAAGTTAGTTGTCATCTCTTGTTTGGCTCAACACTTGCATGAGCTGGTCTTCATGAATCATCAGGTGATTTAGTCTGTTTACATATCTGCAGCAAATTCCTGATTTTCTTTCTTTTTTGTTTCCTTTTTTTCTTTTTTCATTTTTTCTTTTTCTTTTTTCATTTTTTCTTTTTTCTTCTTTTTTCTTTTTCCTTTCGTCTTTTTTTCTTTTTTCTCTCCTTTTCACTTTCCCTTTCCTTGACATGCGAGACTCTCAAGGCATCTTTAAGCTTAGAGTATTATGTATTTTCTTTTACATGCAAGCTATTCAGTTTAGACTTCAAGATTTAATAGGAGCTTTACATAAGCCTGAGCAGCTTCTGCTTTCATATACGAGTTTGCCATCTCACAAGGAAAACACACAGAAACTCTGAAATGCAATAGTCATTATCTCTGTATCTATATATTTCTTAAAATCAATGTAATGTATACATAAATATAATGTCATACAGCATGCACACATTTACTGAACGTTTTTAGTAATAGTAAGGTATATCTCTCAGCTCACTCTGTGGTTTTGCGCAGTGCAGCTTAAAGCTGTCCAAAGAGGGCAGCTCAGAATTCACCTAGGCCAGAGAGATCTCCCAGAGAGATGAGACCAGTATAATTTCTCCCTTTCTCTTAGCAAAGGAAGTCTGTTAAGAGCTGACCAGAGCGCACCAGCATGCTGCTTTTTTGCTAATTGGCATCTAAAGGCCCACTTAGAAATCTCTGTAGGTTATAAAAGCAGATAGAGTGACCTCTGATTTCAGAGAGCTAGTTGGATCTATGACTTCCTGAATGTTTAGAGAAAAGGGGAATGTGACAGAGAGCCATTGATTTAAGTATAGTTAGGTATTGAGTCTATCATGTCAAATAAAAAGTCCTGCAAGTCCTCTACGAGATCTGTTTATAAATAGAGGGATCATTCCAGAAACAACTCAAATGCTGTCACCACTGGAATATGTTATTTTTACCTTAATACTTCAAGCTACTAAAATTATTGTAGTGCTATAATGATGCTATGGAGTAATAAAATGCTTTACCCATATTTCCTAAAGCTTTGGGAAGAGTAGTTAACAGTTAAGTGTCGATGTGTCAAGTTTTTTATTGCCCTTTCTTTAAAATCTAGGAAAATTTAAGTAATTTTAAATGAGGTGATTTTATTTTTGTCTTAACATAGGCACTCACCTAGAAATACATAAAGAGTTATCCCAAGAAAAGAGCTTAGTGTTCCTCATTAGTATTGTGAATATAATTAATAGAACTAAGCAAGTGAAATAAATTGACATTTCAATAACTGTCCAATGGACCATGGATTTACTAGTCTTTTGTTTGCAGAAATTTTGATCAAACTTGGATCTGACAAGCGTAAAAATAAATTAAATCTGTAAGTGGGAAAGGTTGTCTGTTATTTTATATTCTGATGCAAAGTAGTTTTGTAATAATTGTAGTCACTTTTGTATGTTGGGGTTGGCTAGCCTTTCAATTCGCTGTATTAGTCTAGTTGAAAGGAGCAACTCGAATTTTGCACATTAACTATCTATGCATGCATTTTTTCATAATTTCTGTGTATATGTAAATGTAATATTTATAAAAGAATATTGATGTCACTGGAGGCTGTGTTTCTCTATTCACAGCATCACTAATGCTGTGTATGTTGGCCTTGATCAGCTAGGTTCATCCTTGAGGGCGGTTTGGTTTTTGCAAGTACTTTATTGGTAGCCTCTCTGATAGAGCAAAGAGCACCAAATACTGCTTTGTTATATGAACTTGTCGTAGAGGAACCGTATGCGTAAATAGCAACTTTACTCCCTTATGCTATCAGTAGACATCTTTCAGTTAGGAATAACTTGCCAAAGTGACCGTAATAGCAGACATTGTGTTCATGTGTCATCCCACTGCCGTTGTGGGATTTAAGCTTTTCTAACCCTTGTGTGACTGTGGCCGGGGAATAAAATTGCTGTCAGTCTTGCATGTCACATTCATTTGTGATAGACTGAATTAAAATAGCTGATCCATTGTAGCACCAGTTATCTTTTATACGTGACCCCATACAACATATGCTACATGTTCCTAATCCTGGAAATAGAATGGTGTTAATCAGGGTATATACTGTAGGAAAAGAGCAAGGATGTAATCAAGAGGTGGCTGGAGTAGGGTTGAAGCTGGTAAAAAAGTGACAAGTGTGGGCATATCACTAGGTGACATTGATTAAAATAAACAATCTGTGTTGTGAGATTGATGTCTGCATATATTGCATTTGTATAATTCATGTCCATTTCCTTCAGACTGAAAACTGAAATGGCAGATGATGAAATATGGACGTTTCAGCATAAATACTGAAAAGTAACAACTTCAATATCCAGTCAAATCACACTGAAGATAGTATCAGTAGAAACAAACTGTTAACATCAAGGTTATTTTTTGTGTAGAAATTACCTCTGTTAGGCTCCTAAAAAGCATTATTTTAAAGAATGTTATTGGTGTCCTTTAGTAGGGCCATATTAATCATAAATGCTTGCTTGCCAAGAAGTGAATAGGAATCATGACTTCCCTTGGTAAACTCCCAAGGATGCTCTCACATATTTAAAAATGACTGCTTGGGAGAGGAAATGTTCAATAATGAAAGCAGTGGGTTAACAATCTGTTTTCACAATATATATCACTATATACTATTTTTTTTCCCAAAAGTCTAAGTTCAAAGTCAGGACCGGGAGAGAACCACTGTTGTCACACAACATATGTTTTTCATTTTTTCTTTAGTTGATGTTAATTAAAAAAAAAGGAGGAAAAACCATGAAAAGTTTGACGAAAATGATTACAGAATTATGTTTTATTGCTGTTTGCTCAAAAGCACATGACAGATTAGTACTGCAGTTGCAGGACTACGTTCAGCTGTACTGTGCTTATGCTACTGGTGAGTGTTCATTCTCAGGGGAGATTGATTTCACTGGGCAGACAAGTATAATTGCTCATCAACATTGATAAAGGCTTTGCAGTTTGCCAATGTGATTAGATTACAGGAAGATACTACAGCTACCTCTGTGACTTGCAGTATCTTGGTTTACCGTATCGTAAATCAGTGGTGTCTAAAAATATGTGGGAAGTGTACAGTGGTGACTCAGGAGTGACAGTTGTATCTAGTTCATTATTTGTGTGTTTGCTACATGAGACACCAGCTGTATAAAACTTGCTTCCACTTCTTAAAATGGAGAATATTTCAGCTGATTTTCACTTATCTGAGAATCCAGCAGATGAACTACTATTTGATGAAATAACTGGATATTCTTCCTTAAATTCCTGTCTGAATAGAGCATTTAGGGAAGCTGAAATTGTGCTCATCAAATAACATAGTATCTGCATTTCCAAGGAAGTGATGAGAATGAATGCAATTTGGTACTGTCACAAAGTGTGTTGATCAGTAATGTACTGGCATTTCTAGGGCAATAGTACGAAGTTCTCTCCCCACACATTTGGGAACAGGAGGCTAAAATAGACCTTT
>VYZW01049373.1:29396-46680 GCA_013401315.1 Balaeniceps rex
AGCCGTAGTATTTTAGCTTTGTTAATTTTGACAGGTTTGTTCTATCCTTATCACCTTTGTAACCCATATCATACCTTCCTTTGGCAAAGATCTGAATTCACTGTCATTCTGATTGTTTTCCACATGTTTTGCTAACCTTTTTAGGTAGCTCACAACACTTATGGAGCTGGTATTTAGGACTTAAGCTTTTCCTCTTCTTTTGCAAGGAAAAGAGATGGAGATGCTGAGAAAGGGAAGGGGAAGAATAGTACCTAGATGTAATTACTTGATAAAATTAATTTAAATTGTGTGGGAGTTAATCCTTGAGTCATCTCTGGCTTGTTTTGATGAAGATGTTGGTGCTGTGCATAGATGCCGGCATTTCATTTTTTCACTTATTTTCACTGCATTAAATACAAGCCTTTGAAAACTTATCCAGAAATATTATCCACCCTGTGGTGAAAGATTTCGATTTTTTTTTTCTTTATTTGTTACCGTTAAGTCTTTAATCCAAAATCACCAGTATGATCACTACAGAGATCTACATTAAATTCATTATCAGAAATTAGATGTGTAAACTGAAGATAAGAAGTCATATATTTTCCTCAACCCTTCAGAAATATACACTGTTATTAAAAAAATAAAACATAAAAAACCCCAACACAACCAACAACCCACAAATAGTAATGATAACCAATAAAGGAATATGTGTAGAGTTTTTGTGTGCTAAAGATGATCTCTTAAAGTTGGTGAAATGTACACCGGCACTGTTTCTTAGTTATAGCTATTATTCACAGCAGTCCTTAAATGTCTTTCACCAGAATACTGCTGCATATAAAAGTAAGCAGATTTCTGTCAGGATAAAAATTGTTTCTGAACCCTTTCCTTAAGAAGTTTAAATATAGCTAAAATTATAAAACAATTGATAACAGTCTCCTTCAGTGGGATGTAATGTCTAGGAGATGGTTTTAGGCCTGGATCTGAAGAAGCCTCACATTAATATGTTGAAAGAATCTTACCAGTAGTGGTGGTGGTATTCCATCCCACCTATTCATGCAATTTTACCTGAAATAAACAGTATATTTGACATTCTTGTATTCAGAATTCTAGCATGTTGCCTCTGCAATGTATCTGCTCTCAGGGGCATCCAAAGGACAAATATGAAGCTAAATTTCTTGTACTCCCCTGCCTGACTGTCACTAATATTTGTCCTTTTTTAGCGAAATAGAAGATATGATTTAGTAAGTTCAGACATGAAGACACTTCAACAATTTGAGTTAAGGACAGAGTAGGCTAACAGAGCTTACTGTTGTTTTCTTCAGTTGCTATTACATAGGTTACACATTTAACTGATGAAGTATTTGCTAAAAACTTTTTTTGTTTTCCTTCAGAGTTTTGTGAGAGACTGTTACTTCCTCCTCACTTTCTTCTTGCTAGTCACAGTGTTTTCAGCTTTTTTTTAAATTGTTTTTAAAATTCATTCAGGGAATTTTCACTGAATTAATTTTGAAAATTCATTCACAGCTTTTAGTGGGTGTGGCCTTCAGAGTATCATTCAGTAGTCATTTGGTTTACATAGAATGTTTATTTATATATTAGTTACTAGTAGGGCAGAGATTATTGCCCATGAACGGAAAGAAACCAGTCATTTGTGGATAACAACAAGGTTAGGTTAAAGCTCAAGTAGTGACAAGTTGCTTATAATCATCTTTCATTTTGTATTTCCTTTCTGATCCAATGAATATTCACCAAGGGAATGATAATTTTAACTAAGTGATTTGTAGCTGGATGTTAGCCAAATTAGTTTAACTCCAGGGATTGAATGCAAGTGACATACAAGGACAACACTAGTATATTTGCTGTGAAGTTGGCAATCTGAATAAACATAAAAAGTAGTAGTGTGCCTGTAAGTACGCCTTAATCATAAGTATCTTGATATTGGCTTAGAATTTTGATGCTTTTGGATGAACTTTTTATGCGAATGAATGCTTGAATGATCTTATTAAAGCTGCCTAATGAATCTGCTCTATGCTATGAAATTCTTGCCAAGACATTTAGAAATGCCATTAGCTAAAAGAAAGGTGTAATGACAGAAGTTATTTTCACAGAAAACTAATATGTTTGTTTTATTCAAATTGCATTCTTAAAGGCATTGGTGGTGGTTGGTTGCCTTAAAGATGCTTTTCTGTGATATGTTGTTGGATGACAATAAAACATCTGTCTCATACTTAAAATAATAGTGAAGGAATAATTCCCCTGATTATTACTAACTAGCAAGTGTGTGGTTTCAAATGTTGTAACATATTGCTGTATTCCCATTCTGTTACCAAAATTAATCAAGTGTCATTTGATTCTCTGTGGATTGTTCAGGTAGATCCCCAGGAGGTCTAAAACTCTTCTTTGGAAAAGGTAGCAATTAAAAGTATCTTTATTCCCTTTCAAAGAAATCTGCTTCAGGACTCATATGATTTATTTTTGTTAAAAGTTTGTCTTGAAAATCACCTTTCAGTTTCTGAATGCAAAGGGAAAAAAAAAACCCCTATACCATACTCTTTAAAATTCATGAGTTGGTTGGTCAAACTTTAAATCTTGAGCTGCATTTGAAGACAAGCTTATAGGTTATAGTTCAATAGTTATTTACAGGTTTCCTTGTTCTAGTTGCAAGGATTTTAAATGAGACTTACAGACTTGGTCTTGGCTTAGCTTCATCATGGGAAGTTTTTCTACCATTTATTTCTATGGGAGCTAAACCGAGTACTGTAACTTAGTTTGTATTAGCTTGATATATCCTAGGAAAGAATACCATATTGGTTTCATTTTTTGTAGAAGCAAGCAAATTGACCTTGACTTTTATCATTAACAGTAGAAACCTGCTTACGTGGAGTTGAGGAGCCAAAGTTCACATGGGTAATGGGCCTGTGTAATTTCATGTTGTTTGATTTTTATTTCTTAAAAAGCAGCTAATTTCTCAGGATTAGAGGCATAATTTCCATTGTCAGTCTTCTTGATCCCTTTATAATTAACAAAACAAAAGACTTGTTCATTTTTCTTTGTATTGTTGCTAATTAGGTTTTTCTGTGTGTTCTGTGATCTGTGCTGTTGAAAATCTTTTCAAGTTGCAAATTCAATTTCAAATATTTTCAGTATTACAAAATAATTTTTTTGGTGTCTATCAGTTTCTAGCATGTCCTTTTGTTTCACATTCAACCTAGCACAATCCCACTGTACCTCAAAATTAGAAATGAACTGATTTGAATGCAAGTTGTCAATAAGTAGCATCTTTGGAAGAGGGAAAAGTACAGGAAGTTGCTGGTATGTGGAAAATAAGATGTTTACTGCAGTGAAACTAAGGAAACAAAAATTACATTGCAAAAGAAAATATTTTAATCAGAAGCCTTTTAATAAACCTTAGTGAGAAAGGACAATCTTAAATGGTTCAAGCAAGGTCAGGTAGTATGGCTTCTTTTGAGACATCATTTCACCCTTTCACTTTAAAGACTTACTTGGTTAGGATTCTGTATTTTCACATGCTTAATCCCTTTACTAAATGCAGTCGAGCTGTTATTGTTTAACAAGAATTTTATTTAGAAATCACATGCCCATTTTCAGTTGCAATTAATTTTAGTGGAGCTCTTGCTAAAATGCTTGATATCAAATGTTACCAGATAGCTTGGAGTCCTGAAGAAGATGATGCAGGAAATAGAAGACAGAGGCTTCTTAAAGGAATCACAATTGAGTTTTTTGGGAGATAGTAGTCAGCAGATGTTAGTGTCAGCAAACTCTGTGGCTAAATAAGTAGATAGGTTTTGAATAATATCTTTTGTCTGGAATAAAATGAGAACAAGAGAGAATAGAAACCTTCTTCCACTGTTTTTATTTTAGAAGATATAAAATACTGGTCATATTCCATGTACATGAGCTTCTACTTGATGAAGAGAAGATATAGCTCCTACTAACATCCTCCCTACTTTTTGTCTGTCTTTGGATATGGTATGTGTGTACTAATGGATAGGAGGCCTACAGGGATTGCCTTCCACCTGAGGAGAAGCAGAACACATTGCATTTGAGCTCTTTTCCTTGCTCCAGAGGAGGAGTGGGTTGGTGTGCTCGTACTCTAGCTTTATGCTTGCTTTGGGGGTCACATGGGAAATTCCCAGAAAGACAGCTGGCAGGACAGAATAATTTCTGCTGCCTTTTGTGCAAGGGGAATGGGGCTGTGCAGATAATTTTTTCGTAAATACAGAGGTCATTCCTCAGCCCTAGATGTCAGTGGGCCTATTTATGTGATTGTACCTTTACTGGAAGAGGGACAGAGTTATTAGCACTTGCACAGTTGAATACATTGTGAAAAGTGTACTTGCTCTATAATACCTAGCGAGTCATTTTGACAAGTGAGCTTATATGTAAATAATGGTTAATTGCAGAGATCTCTGAAATTTCCATTTCAATGAAACCTTCTGTTATGCTGACCTTCACTTTTACTAGATAATTTATTTAAAAATTTTAATGATGTGATTACTTTGTTCCTTTAAGTATTTAAATGTAGCTTGATACACTCTATTTTACAAAAACTTGAGAACAGTAAATATCTTTGTGTGATTTTTCAACTGTCAAAAACCCCAATATGCAGTTATGTGTGTAAACAATAGGATTGTGCAGTAGGATATTGTATATGTTATCTGTCAAATCTGTTTATTCCTACAGGATTTGACTTAGCAAGTATTATTCAAAGTGAGAAAATCTATTTAGAACTGTCTCATTGCCTTGCATAATCTGCTAAATCACCTGTGGCCATTTATTTCTACAGTAAATAGTGTAAAAATATCCCCACTCCCACATTTAAGGGCAGAGAGAACTCTCAGACCAAATCTCTACCCAAGTTAGAGAAAGCAAGAATTGCCTTTCTTCATAGAAAAAAGTAAACTGAAATGAAACTACTTTGGAAGTGTGAGAGTAAGACTCTAAAGACTTCCTTGTATTAATTACAGAGAAGAAAAAAGTGCATACTTGGCCAACTGTGGCCTGCAATCAGAGTCCTTTTAAGGTTTAATGAAACAGAGTACTTGAAAATAGCAGGAACGTAGCTGAGTGAGTGAGTGGGTTGGTGATCTGAGACAGAGTGTTGTTAAGCTCTACACAAATGAACACAGAGGCATTGATGCAGGAGGCTATCAGGACCCATTCCTTCCCCTGCTCTGTTACCATAATCATCATGCCTCATGATGGCCAAATAGGAAACTACACTTGGTAGGTAACAGGCTCTGTTTTTTTAGTAAAGTTGTTCACTTTTAACTTTGCACACCAACTAGAGTAAACCAAACCTCAGATTTGCTTAAACTGATTTAACCAAGGACTGTGTGTGTCTGAGTGCAATCAAGAAGTTACAAGGAACTGAGTTATAGCAATTTAAAAAGTTACTATCACTCTACAGAAGTTGCTGCTCTCAGTGATAATTAAAACAAAAAAGCCCAGAGCAAAACAAAAAACCACCACCAACATTTTGTGACTACGTTTGTGAATGCCATTAATTACTGACTTTCAACCAAAGCTGGTATATTCTCCCTGAAGTTTAGTGACTTCTTAAACTACCCCATTTGTAATCATCCAGCCATGCCAGCATTGCCAGATTCTGCAAGATAAAACGATTTCTGTCTTTCAGTCCTCCTGTTCATGCATCCATTCCATCCCACAGTTTAGTGAAACTTAGTGTCCTGCCCACTGACGGGCGAGATTGTACAGCTTTTAGCATGTGGTTGCTCATTGTCTGGCACGGGTGTCAAAACCTCTAAAGCTTCTTCTTTCCTGCACAAAATAGCAATTTCCTTTCTTGCCCTGAGCTTCTCATCTAGTTTTTGGAATGATCTTACCAGCTGGCAGATGCAATTGTTTTACTCAACACCCAGAAGTTTTCATTTATTTGCCATCCTCAAGGGATACCTGTTTCTGTGACACACAGAAGAATCAAGAACATGCATGGAAATGAACTAGAGCTTTGTTAAACTGTTTTAAACTCATCTACATTTGGGAATTTGCATTTGTTTAATTAAAGTAATTAAAAATTTATTTTAGTTATGTTGAAGCCACTTTATCAATGCTAATCAGGTCCTTGTAGTGCTTTAGTGCTATATGAATTAAGACAAAGGCATTCTGGCTTAGTGGGTGGCCTGCCTGCTTAAAGAGTTGCAACTGAAAACACTCAGGGAGTAACAGGAGCAGGCGAGAAGAGAAGGGGCACAGGGAGCTGGGGACAGGGAGGTGGCAGGGCAGTCCCTCACCCCCTGGGGGACAGGCCTGCAGCCCCTGGAAAAAAAAAATTTGTGTCATAAATGGTCCTTTTAAAAGAATATGTGAGACCCTGCACTGTCCCCTCAAACATATGCATTTCTTGTATGGGAATATGTAGTGCTGCAACATGGAAGAGCTGTGGACTCCCTCAAAGGTAGAGAGGCCTTGCAGAGAGATCAGGATAGACTAGAGAGCTGGGCAATCACCAACTGTATGAAATTTAACAAGAGCAAGTGCCGGATTCCTCACCTGGGTCGTGGTAGTCCTGGTTATACATACAAATGGGGGGACAAGAGGGTGGAGAGCAGCCCCGCAGAAAGAGATCTGGCAGTTTGGGTTGATGGCAAGTTGAACATGAGTCAACAGTGTGCCCTGGCAACCAAAAGGGCCAACCATGTCCTGCAGTGCATCAAGCACAGCATAGCTGGCCAATCAAGGGAGGCGTTTGTCCCACTCTACGCTGCACTGGTGCAGCCCCACCTTGAGTACTGTGTGCAGTTTTGGATGCCTCAGTATAAGAAGGACATCAAACTATTAGAGTGTGTCCAGAGGATGGTGATCAAGGTGGTGAAAGGTCTTGAGGGCAAGACTTATGAGGAGGGGCTGAGGTCACTTGGCTTGTTCAGCTTGGAGAGAAGGCTGAGGGGTGACCTCATTGCAGTCTACAACTTCCTCAAGGGAGGCAGCAGAGGAAGAGGTGCTGATCTCCTCTCTCTGGTGACCAGTGACAGGACATGAGGAAATGGCATGAAGCTGCTTCAGGGGAAGTTCAGACTGGACGTTAGGAAAATGTTCTTCACTGACAGGGTGATCGGTCACTGGAGCAGGCTCCCCAGGGAAGTGGTCATGGCACCAAGGCTGTCAGAGTTCAAGGAGTGTCTGGATGATGCTTTTAGTCATATGATTTAGTTTTAGGTAGTCCTGCGAGGAGCAGGGAGTTGGACTCAATGATCTTTAAGGGTCCCTTCCAACTTGAGATATTCTGTGATTCTATGAAAAGCAGTGTGGGACCAGGCCAGAGATGTGGTTGGGGCAGATGAGAGTCCAGCTTGCCAGACAACTCTTCAGGGGTGAGGCAGGTACAAGGCCAAGCCAGGGAGTCAAATTTGTGGGTCGGGACTAGCAATATCCTGTAAGAAAGAAAAGAATGTATTTGTCTATAAAGCATTTCAAAAAGGTCCTATAGCATTTCCTGAGGGCAAAGGAGATGATATCTGTGGCTAATCAGGGATCCAATAATGGATCTCATCCTTGCCTTTGCTGTTGAATGCACACATTCACAGATCATGCCAATTGACAAATGCAAGATTGAGTGATATAAGCCTGTCTGAACAGAGAGCTTTGGCTGGAACTCAGGAAAAAAAGGAGTTTATGATCTTTGGAAGAAGGGGCAGGCAACTCAGGAGGACTACAAGGATGCCATGAGGTTATGCAGGGAAAAAATTAGAAGGGCCAAAGCCCAACTAGAACTTAATCTGGCTACTGCCATAAAAGACAATAAAAAATGTTTCTATAAATACATTAGTAACAAAAGGAGGGCTAAAGAGAATCTCCATCCTTTCTTGGACGCAGGGGAAAACATAGTGACAAAGGGTGAGGAACAGGCTGAGGTACTTAATGCATTCTTTGCCTCAGTCTTTAATAGTCAGACCAGTTGTTCTCTGGGTACCCAGCCTCCTGAGCTGGAAGGCAGGGATGGGGAGCAGAATGAAGCCCCCATAATCCAAGGGGAAATGGTTAGCAACCTGCTAGTGACCACTTAGACACTCACAAGTCTATGGGGCCAGATGGGATCTACCCAAGGGTACTGAGGGAACTGGCGGAAGTGCTCACCAAGCCACTTTCAATCATTTATCAGCAGTCCTGGCTAATCTGGGGGGTCCCAGTTGACTGGAGGTTAGCAAATGTGACACCCATCTACAAGAAGGGCTGGAAGGAGGATCTGGGGAATTACAGGCCTGTCAGTCTGACGTCGGTCCCAGGGAAGGTTATGGAGCAGATCATTTTGAGTGCTATCACGCTGCACATACAGGACAAGCAGGTGATCAGGCCCAGTCAGCATGGGTTTATGAAAGGCAGGTCCTGCTTGACTAACCTGATCTTCTTCTATGACAAGGGGACCCGCTTAGTGTGCGAGGGAAAGGCTGTAGATGCTGTCGACCTGGACTTCAGTAAAGCCTTTGACACCAATTCCCACAGCATTCGCATGGAGAAACTGGCTGCTCATGGCTTGGACGTACATACTCTTTTCTGGGTAAAAAGACTGTCTGGATGGCTGGGCCCAAAGAGTTGTGGTGAATGGGAGTTAAATCCAGTTGGAGGCCAGTCACGAGTGGTGTTCCCCCAGGTCTCAGTATTGGGGCCAGTTCTGTTTAATATCTTTATTAATGATCTGGATGAGGGGATCAAGTGCACCCTCAGTAAGTTTGCAGACGACACCAAGTTGGGCGGGAGTGTTGATCTGCTGGAGGGTAGGAAGGCTCTACAGAGGGACCTGGATAAGCTGTACTGATGGACTGAGGCCAACTGTATGAGGTTCAATAAGGCTAAGTGCTGGGTCCTGCATTTGGGTCACAACAACCCCATACAACGCTCCAGGTTTGGGGAAGAGTGGCTGGAAATTGCCCAGCAGAAAAGGACCTGGGGGTGTTGGTCGACAGCTGGCTGAACATGAGCCGGCAGTGTGCCCAGGTGGCCAAGAAGGCCAAAAGCATCCTGGCTTGTATCAGGTATAGCGTGGCCAGCAGGACTAGGGAAGTGATTGTCCCCCTGTACTCAGCACTGGGGAGGCCACGCCTCGAATACTGTGTTCAGTTTTGGGCCCCTCACTACAAGAAAGACATTGAGGTGCTGGAGAGTGTCCAAAGAAGGGCAATGAAGCTGGTGAAGGGTCTAGAGCACAAGTCTTATGAGGAGTGGCTGAAGAAGCTGAGGTTGTTTAGCCTGGAGAAGAGGATGCTGAGGGGAGACCTTATTGCTCTCTACAACTACCTGAGAGGAGGTTGTAGCGAGGTGGGTGTTGGTCTCTTCTCCCAAGTAACAAGCGATAGGACAAGAGGAAACAGCCTCAATTTGCACCAGGGGAGGTTTAGATTGGATATTAGGAAAAATTTCTTCACGGAAAGGGTTGTCAAGCATTGGAACAGGTTGCCCAGTGGTTGAGTCCCCATCCCTGGAAGTATTTAAAAAATGTGTAGATGTGGTGCTTAGGGACATGGTTTAGTGGTGGACTTGGCAGTGCTAGGTTAACGGTTGGACTTGATGATCTTAAAGGCCTTTTCCAACCTGAACGATTCTCTGATTCTATGATTCTTATCTTAAGCACCTACAGCTTAAGTATAGCTCACCCTTAAGTGTCCTTCAGACAGCTATCAGTTGACAAGCTCAATTTTTTTCTGTATACCTAATGACTTTTTTATCCACTTTGAACTAAGTAGAAAGGAGCTCTTAACCAAGGAAATAATGAGGCCCTCAGGCATCTTAAGTTGGACATCCAGTACCACTGCTCTTTTTATAAAATTTATTTGAACCATGTTAGTACTTTCTAAATTATGAATGATTATAAACTGATCAGTTGAGTACAGGACTGCATTTCCACACATAATAAAAAACATTAAATACACAGTACGCACTAGTGTTTATATAGCTAATTTTCTTTCCAAAATTTATTATGCTTTTTAGGGCTTGGTGTATTGAAATGGAGAAAGTCTTTCTAATTTCATTCTTACATTTTCTGCTCCACTACATGAATGATGAAATTGTGATTCAGCAGTTGTGGAGAAGACTGCATCTGTCTCATTAAGATACTTACAGTGTAAAATTTTTCTGGAAGGTACGTGATGTCTCATTGAACTGCTGCCAGCAATCTAAAACTCATTTATTCACGATGAACTTGGCAGTAAAAATTCTAGTTTATACAAGTTTTTATTCTCTCTTTCCACCTTATCTCCAAAACCAATCTCTTGATATCATTAATATTTTAAGAAAAGAAAAAACACATTTGTTTTCATAATGTGATTATGAGATGTTACTGTAGCTTACAAAATTTTTCTTGAGTGAACACTATTGCAAGTACTGTTAAATCTAATCCATATTCTTTCCACTTATTTATATTTAGCGTTTTATGAAGGTAGGTTGGGATTTTCCATGAGCTGTGAAATATTTTTTACTTTTATGAGTATAGTTACAACTCTATTGACTTTTGCAAAGATCAGACTACAGGCCATCTTGTCAAAGTTGAGAATATATTTAAAAGAACAAATGTGATCTGAGTTCTGCCAACCAAGTTTGTTGTAGAAATTTATTAACTCAGCCAACTGTCAGCTGGATGGACCAGTGCTGAGCTATTAGGGGTCTTTTTTTAATGTGTTTCCTTTCTTGTGACGGTTCAAATGAATTCATAGTTCTTGGTTTATGCTTTTTTACTTTATAAGCTTTATTGTCTATTTGGGTCATATGCTGTTAAACAGGCTTCCTGCTAGTCTATCTGACCTTTTTAAAATTTTCTTCTTAGCTTCTGTGTTATAAATTCAAACAAGTTAACCATTTCAATGCACCAAAACAAGAAAGTCAGTAAGAGAGAAATGTGTTATTAATTTCCTAATTTCACACTCTCACTAACACAAACTTACACCACTTCTTTAGGTTACACTGTGATTTTTTTTACACTTTTTTTTCTTTTTTTGAATTCAATTTTTCCTCTGGCTAAACCAATCCCTTCTTCCAGTTTACCCAAAGTTTAGGCCAGCAAATGTAAGCTAGTGGAGGAGAAGAGGGGAGAAAGTTTAAAGAAATGGAAAATGACTACTGGAGATGATATGAGGAGAGTGCAAGGTTTTTTTCCCATTTAATTTTTTTTTCTAATGGGCAGCATTAAATTATTTGGAAAGTAGTCATGGTGATGGCAATATGTAAGTGTATAAAAGAAAAAAGGTCTTGCATCTGTCTTTGGATTGGCTAACGACTCAGGATGTAAAATGAATTTAAGTGTTTGTCATCCATGTCTTGAGAGAGGGAAGTTCTTCCACAGTTATACCCACAATTTGTCATGCATTTTTCCATTTGGCCCTATTCTGTACATCAAAATTGGTCTTGAGGAAAAATTTAAAGGGTGTTGGACAACTTCAAATGTGAAAATAATATTCACACTTTAAGGATAATTGTGATTAACCAGTGGAAAAAAAATGCAACATTAGAATCTTCAAATGAAGGTAGGATGCCAAGTTGTGTTTTAATCAAACACAACTTATTAGGCTCAATATCAAGTTAGATGAGTGAAATGTTAACACCTGAACTCTCAGGCCAACAATAGTTGTTTCATGGCAGCTGACCATGTTTTCCTTTTTAGCTCCTGACAGAGAAAAAATTATTTGATCCTTCTTTTACTGGAAGTTATAATAACTTCAATTGTCTTATGTTTGGTGCTGACTAGTAGCAATCATGAGGATAATTACCATCAACCAGCTGACATATCCTGCAGTTTTGTAGAGCTGTAAGGAGAAACTTCTGGTGATGATGGCATTGCTAGCTTGTATATACAAACCCTGGCATGTGTAAGAAGTCAGAATCAAGATTATTTCCCTTCCTTTTGACCCTAAAATATATCAAACAAATAAACGAAGAACGAACTCTCATGAATAAGCTATGAATTCACCCAGTTATGCCAAGACAATGGCATACATATTTTCATAATGTGGAAGTTTAGCTACTAAAACCTTGCTTGCATTACAGAAGTTCAGACTGTGTCAAGTTTCTCTGAGATGCCTAGCCTTGAATCTACTTTAGATTCTTGCCTTCAGATTCAGGACAGGTATACAGGCTATATTTTTTTCATGGTAGAGACCACGTGAAGAAAATCCTTCCTAAAATGATGCAGAGTTATCTTTATAAAACATAGGAACTGAAAAAGAGCACAAATTAGCCACAGTATTCTCCAAGGTTTTTCAACCAGTAGTGATTTTGTTGCATTCACAGTTGATGTATAAACTAATTATCAATGGGTTAGAGAGGTCTGTATAAAATGTTGTGTAATGTACATTCCTCTTTCAATTGAAGACAACATACAGTGATACTGGGGAGGTATTTCAACTATTGCTTTTATATATAATGTCCCATATTTTCTTTATGAAATAAAAGTATAAAAAAGAAAGATCAAAAAATATTTATTATTTCAGATAGTAAATGTGATGGCTGGAATAACCCATCTGTGGAGGTAGTAGGTGTTGCCCTTTGTGGAGAGACAGCTGTGAATGTACCAGCAGTGCAGACCTTCCTTGCCCCTGTGAATGAATTGGGCTGCCTCTTGGGGCGGGGCGGGGGGACGGTGTTTAGGGTCAGCAGTACTTGCTATTCACTGCATTCAAAGAGTTAATACTGCCTAATCCCAGCAAAGACAACACTTGTGAAAATCTAAAGGAAGAACAGCTTTTGTTTTTTCCTCTTAGGAGCTGATAAACAGGCAGGAATTTGAGGGATTCCCAGTTTGTTCCTATACAGCAGATTTATATCACAAGCATCCTTGCCTGCTGAGCATTCCTTGCCTGTTGCTCGTTGTTTTGCTGCTGGTGACTCATCTTGCCAACTTGAACTGATCACAACTTAAAGCAGGGAAACATCTTCTGTTCCAAATGTGACAAGTACTTTTTTTAAAATAACATTTTGATTATGTTCCAATTATCCATTTGTAAAGACTAGTCCCATTGCATAGTCTGCACAGCAGACTTGAATAGCAGAGACGAGCGCACTGGTAGCTTTTTATCAAACACTATAAATCACAGATGTTAGTACTATTGTCACTTAGTTCTTTGAATGTACAGAGAGTTACAATAGTGCTAAGTCTTCGTATTGCTATTTCTCAGTTAAAAAGAAACATAGCCTAATCCTGAAGTTTCTGAATTATACAATGCTTTAACCAAAACTCGTAGACACCTTTTCATACTCTTGTGCAGTTTCTTTCAGAGTAAGGTTATACTTGCGCCATCATGGCTCCAACAGCCCTACTACTATACCACTTACTAACCATATTGCCAGCTTGAGTTTTAAGGAACTGCGTTAGTAACCATTTCTGCAGTGATGCGTCATTTGGAGCATATATGCAAAAGCTGTCTTTAGATTTTGAGCCAGAAGTATACCGTTAGTATCTCAAAACGCTATGCCATACAGTTTAAATATATTTCAGTATGTATTTTATGATCTTAATCTGCAACAAATACCTGTCATAAACGGATAGTAGAATATTACTAAGAGAATCAANTTTAGAATGGCAAAGACAATAATGCCAAGTTTGAATTAGCTGAGTTAATCTTTCTGTGCTTCTAATTGATATTCTGTGTCACCAGGGCCCAATACATAGTCAGTGTCAATGCATTTCAGAATTTGTCAGCACTGTCCAAAATATACAGAATAATATGTGAACCACATATTTAAAAGATTCTATAGTAGAGCCAGTAGAATTTCTAAAAAGTTTTGTTAATCCCGCATCATATCTTGCGTTTCTTCCTTCCAGGTTTTCATGCTGCTACTACTGCAAACATTTCCAGCCAATAAAAAATAAAGACTTGCTTTCTCTCATATTATTTTCTGACACAAGCCTGTATCATCAGTCCTTCTGGCTTGCATCTTCTTTTTGCTGTCCTTCAGACTTTTCTGTGAGAGGGCTTTCTTCTTTTTTTCCAGAAAATTTTCAGAAGAAAGAAAGCTTTTTAAAAATAAAACAATGAATCAATGGGTTAAAAGAAACATATGATTGACACAAACATTTTGAGATTTAGTAAAACTAGAATTCTAACATGGATCCACTCTGAAAAAAAGAATAAAGATACAAAAATGGTAAATGACTTGTTTGAACTTTTGCCTCATGGAGAGAGGGAGGAGAGTGAGGAATGCATCATCAGAGTGTGTGAAAAGTGTATGTAAAGTTCAATTCATCCTTTCCCCCTCCCTTCTTGCCTCTTCTGCCAACCTCTCCCTTTTGTAGCAATATTCTGAGCAACATATCATTTACTTGGAGAAAAAGGTGACAGGGACCTTCTGGGGGAAACTGTCACACAGGATTGGGTTTGACAGGCTGGATGGGGCTAGGGCTGGTTTTGCTGTTGCCTGAGACTGAAAAATTCATTTTGGGTGGAATAGCCAGAGCGGACTGTAGCGTGGGAAGAGCTGGGAAGCAAGTGTGCCGACCAAACCCTGTGGCTGTGTGTACAGTTGGGGAAGAGAGGGAGAGCAGATTGGCCTTCACGGAGAAGGGGAACACTATCTAAAAAGCTTGTGCTTTGTGTGAAGGGAAAATCATCTGTAAGTATAGATATTTTACTCATTGTTCACTGTTGGTGACACTTCTGGTTTATTTCATCTTCCCTTTTTATTTTTTTAAATAAATATGCTTGTCATTGTACAAGAGAGGAAGTGTCTTGCAGCTCAGAATCCTAAAAATCTCATAGCAAAACCCAACACGGGACAGTTTTATTCTTGACAAACTCCTGAAAGTTCTTTTATGCCTGCTTAAGTGATCAAAGTCTCTTAGAGCAATATCCTCAGTTATTGTGCAGGGTCCCTTCTACTATCTGTGAAAGCACACGAGTAGAGCATAATGCAATTAGTATCAAATGGAGCACAATGCATGATGACCTGCTGACACAGAAGATCGGGTTTTGAGAAAGAATATCATGTGGAAAAATACTCCCTATTACATTTCCCGTCGCTGCTCTTTGCCAAATCCTCATAAGCAAGTCATAACTCCTATTATTACATGGATTTCTGTCACAATAGCCAATCTATGGTTAATTCAGCCTGACTTCATCTGCGGGGTGAACGCCTGGAGCTAATTGTGGGCATTTTTCCCCAAATGCTATCTAAGCTAAAAGCAGAATTTGTGAAGAAAAAAAAACAAACTTAGGTTGGTTTCTTTTCATTGTGAGAGTTTTTAGCCGTGTCCAGCTCTCTTATTATTGTTCTTTTTTTTAAGCACACCTTGTAACTTTTGCAAATGGCATTTTGTAACTGTTGGTTTAAAATATGTAAGTAACTTTCCCATTTTTTGTTTTGCTAATGTTAGTTCTTAATTTTTTCTGTTCTCTATTATAACAAATACTAAGTTTTCAGCTACATAAATAAGCTATCCTCAGCATCACTCTCTATTTCTGAAATGTTATTTTGTCATATAACTGTATACAAATTCCAGTGAATTTACTGTTATATAGTCTGGGAATAATTTATTTCTTTGTGTGCTTACTGAGGACATAGAGATCTTTAGGATTATGTCCATAGGACAGTTTTTTTAATAGCCATGAGTAGAGATTCAAAATTATTTCTTAGTTAAGCCTCTGTCTTTACCTTTTATTAGTTGGAAGATAATTGATTTTCATTTTCTATGTCATAAATATGGAAAAAGTACTTATATTGCATGTGGCACTATTTTACAAAAATAATTACAAATAATTCCAAAGTCCAGACTTCTGTTGGCCTCAGTAGAGATCTTTTAAATTGTTGGTTGGTTGGTTTGTTTGTTTGTTTGTTTGGTTTTTCTGTGAATTTACATTGACATAATTTCTTTATTCTTAAAATAATTTTTTAGTAAAAAAGTGTATTACAACTATTTTAAAAGTATACGTTATGTTGTTATTGCTCTTCCCTTTAGCTCACCATTAGTACTTTATTTGCTTTCCTGTGTTATTTAAAAAAAATCTGCTACAGATACTTGTAAGATAGATGAAACAATATTTTTAAGCAGTTTGCCTTTAATCATTTAATATTAAGATGGCTAGACTAAGCTGATGTCCAGCTTCCTTTGTATTCAATGAGGAGAGAAGTTCTCCTCCACAAGGTGATTCATCCCACTTTAATTTTCTGTTACCTTCTGCATACTGACTGAAACAGACTTCACTCATCTGGAAGGCTTAGTTTCTTGACCACAGTACAGGTTAAATTTGAGAAAGTATCAAGTTACTCAGAAATATCAAGAAAGAGATTTTCTCGACAGATGCTTGAAGTAGCATTTAGAAAAAAATTAAAAACCAATGTGCTTATGGAGTTTAGGTGATTTCAAAGACAGACAAAAACTTTGGATTCTTCAGAATCAGAATTTTATTTCCTAAATATTGTGTTAATCCTATCTGTGATGATAAACTTGGTCTCCAGTAGAGACAATGTGAGACCCAGGCTTCTTAACTTCTAAATTTCTTTTGAGATAATATTTTGGTTCCTAAGTCACTGATATTTTTAACATCTAAATATGCATCCAGTACTTTTTCAATAATTGTGGTGGTGTTATATAACTGGAAAAGTTTCCTGGAACCCCATCAGAAAGGAATAATGATTGAAAATTGCACAATGTGTAGTGTGTAGTCACAATTAGCATCTTAGGACAGCAACTGATTATTTAATTTTGTATGCTTAGAAGAGTTACCACTGAAAGGAGGATGTAGCGAGGTGGGTGTCAGTCTCTGCTCTCAAGTAACAAGTGATAGGACAAGAGGAAATGGCCTCAAGTTGCGCCAGGGGAGGTTTAGATTGGATATTAGGAAAAAATTCTTCATGGAAAGGGTTGTCAAGCATTGACAGGGAAGCAGCACAGGCTGCCCAGGGAAGTGGTTGAGTCCCCATCCCTGGAGGTGTTTAAAAGAGGTGTAGATGTGGTGCTTAGGGATGTGGTTTAGTGGTGGACTTGGCAGTGCTAGGTTAATGGTTGGACTTGATCTTAAAGTTCTTTTCCAACCTGAACGATTCTCGGATTCTACGATTCTATGAACACAGGTCTAATCCCAGAATCAAAGAAGGTATAGAAGTGCATCTTTCAGCATGTAAGATTCTTTAAAAATAAGCCTATTTTTAAAAATCATACTAATAGATTATGTATAGATTAAATAGATTATTTCTATCTAGTATCCCATATGGCAACCTGACAATGATTTTCAAGCATTTGGTAACATTTTGCAGTTTTCTGTGCCTTTCCCTCTGTTGTCTGTTGCAACAGAAGTAAGTCATATTTTATTTCCATTACACAGTAGAATATTTGGGCAGCTAT
>VYZW01049374.1:0-17823 GCA_013401315.1 Balaeniceps rex
CGGCAGCGGGGTCCGCCGCGGAGAGGGGAGCGTGTGTGTCGGCGGGTCTGAGAGGGAGAGGAGGGCCAGGGCCGCGGCCGGGAGCGGGGCCGGGGGGTTCCGTCTGCAGGCGCAGCCCCTATCGGCCCCGTCGCTCCAGCCGGGCAAAACTCCTCCGAGTTTTTCTTCTTGGCGGTGGAACGGCTGAACGGGGCGCCTGCCTGCGTGTTGTCGGCTTTCCCTAGCAACTCGGCTTTTTTTTTTTTTTTCCCTTGTTGTTATTGGTGTTGTTGTTGACGGGTGATATTGTCGGTCCTGCTGTTTCAGTTGGCTTTCCAGCGCGCTCCTCTTTCCGCCTGGTCCTTTTCTTTGCCGCCGAGCTATAAACAGGTTCCGTCCGAAAGGCCAAAGTGCAGTGTCGCTAGCTGGTACGCCCGTTTTTTCCAAGACATTTTCCTTAAGCCTTAAAAATGGCCTGCTCTGTTCCCTGAACTTTTCATACTCTGTTTATGGCGAGTATCATAGATCGGATTTGCATCAAGCAAAGGAGGGCATCTACATCCATTATATGCATCGGAGCAGAAAGGCATACTGGCTTTAACTCTCAAACAAATTGCCGTCACCCAGATTGTCCTCGGATCTCTTTTTTCCTTTTCTTTAGAATGTAACAGTTAAAAAGTGAAAATCTTCTTTTTTTTTTTTAACTGACTATTTTTATCTCTGGTGTCGTTGAAACGTTTTCGTTGCTAGTATCTCCAAATATCTCGGCGGCGGTACGCATAGGTTCCGCTTAATTTCTTAAATGCCCCTCTTTCTCTCCCCCGCCCCGAAACATAAAAGTGTGAATATTTATAACTGGGTGCATGCAAGGCATAACTTGTGAGGGTTTTTAATACATATATGTAGGCAAGTAGGTAGATACGCTGTTGAACAAGGGTCAGCATCTGAAAACAGATCATTTTGTGCTGTAAACATTTCCTACGAAGGCACTTTTACAAGCATGCGTTTCCTACTTTTTTAACCTTGATTTTGGAAATGCAGTAAAAGTTGAGACAGAAGCAATGAGTGATTTACAAGTGGCTTCTTCAAAAGAATTCCCAGCAGAGATTACACAAAAAATATCATTTCAGCAACAATAACAAAGACAGCGGAATAAAGGGAGTGCAGAAAGCCTACTCTGTAACACATTACAAAAATTACATCGGGCTTCTCTTTGTGCATAAGCTTTGTCTCTGAAATTAAAATGCGTGCTCCTTTTTAACTGCTTGACAAAGTTAGATTAGTTTCTTCGCGGACATTTTTGAAGAGGTTCATTTTTAAGGCTGACACAAATTTCGCAGGAGTAACAATAAGAATGTATTTCTGGGCTAGAAAAAAGGGAGATTGTAGTAGAAGCAAGAAAAAAAGAAAACGGCTTTAAATGTTAGCTATTTAGGCACAGTTCCCTTTCCTACTCGCAAAGTATCCCGGTATTTTACTACAGTGATTTACCATGAGGTGATGTTCTGACATAAATTCTAAAATTCTGAGCATTTGTAAATCAAGAGCTAAAATATTAAGTTAATATCTGGACAATTTGCGGTAATAATGAGGCCTAATGAGGTTGCTAGAAAGATAAACTGTTATTTACCAAAACACCTGATGGGATAATTTGACTTGCTGTGTTTTACTACTGATGATAAAAAGAATATTGATTGCAAATAAATCACCGTCTCTAAACGCTTGTAAACAATTTGTGTTTGCTCTGCCCAGATCAAAGTAAAACTTATGAGATAAAGTGTCTGCATATCCATATTCTACAATGCGTGGATCAGTTTTCATTCCAGAGTTTAAAGGCTCTTCTTCTAACAGTTAGAAGTTAATGTTTTACACCAGAATCTTAGTGTATGATTTGGGGGGCGGGGGGGGGGGAGTTGGCTTGTGTGTGGAAAATCTCTTACATTATAAGTGTCTTCGTACTGAAGTTGTGCATTCATCTCCCCAGCCTCGTCTCACGCCAACTCCTTTTAAAGGCAGATCTGGGGCCAAAGGAGAATGCTCTGCACGCATTTATAATATCCTCCTGGATATTTTGCAGATAAATGCGACGTTGTGCGCAGGCATTAGTTTGTAACTGTGGTGTAGTACCTGCTTTCTCTGCCCGATTATTTCGAGGGCACAATAAATTGTCTCGCCGAGGCGAATGCGAAGTTGCTGCATTTCCATCATTTGATTTGGTTTGCGGAGAAAATACGCATAATATCTGGCAGAGCCCAGCTTAGCCCCTCTCTTTTCCTCTCCCAGCAAGAAGGGGGGATCATTTGGGAATACCTCTGTCTGATCCAAACGTGAAGAGCCTGGAGCGGGGAGGGCCGAATTTGTCTGTGAAGACCCTTTGCACCGCTCAAAGGCGTATTCCGGCTCCCAGAGTAGCCTATTCAGGTCTGTTAGAGACGCTAACGAGATAATTGATGTGCTTTTTCCTCTCCGCTTGTCTGAATGTGTTGCAGGGCTCCCAGTACGAGCTGAAAGACAATCCGGGTGTCCACCCTGCTACCTTTGCTGCCCACACTGCCCCCGGCTATTATCCCTATGGACAGTTCCAGTACGGGGACCCGGGGCGGCCCAAAAACGCCACCCGGGAGAGCACCAGCACCCTCAAGGCCTGGCTCAACGAGCACCGCAAGAACCCCTACCCCACCAAGGGCGAGAAGATCATGCTGGCCATCATCACCAAGATGACCCTCACCCAGGTCTCCACCTGGTTCGCCAATGCCCGCCGGCGGCTCAAGAAGGAGAACAAGGTGACCTGGGGCTCCAGGAGTAAGGACCAAGAAGATGCAAACCTCTTCGGGAGTGACAATGAGGGGGACCCCGAGAAGAACGAGGACGATGAGGAAATCGACCTGGAGAGCATAGACATAGATAAAATTGATGAGAACGATGGGGAGCAGAGCAACGAGGAAGAGGAGGAGAAGCCCGAGCTCCTGAGACAAAGCAGTGAAGAGGAGCATTTGGAAAAGGAGAAGGATTTGGCACTGTCAGGGTCTGAAGGCCTGAAACCCAAAGATGCACTGGCCATGGTGAAGGAGGCCTCTGACAACAGCACGCGAATCATCAGTCCCGGGGGACAGAACAATTTACAGATGCCATCTCACAGCAAACCCAAGATTTGGTCTTTGGCAGAGACGGCCACCAGTCCCGATGGTGCCCTGAAATCTTCTCCCCCTCCGCCCCCTCCTCCCCAGGTTAACCACAGTTCTCCACAGATACAGCACCCCGCTTTTCTCCCTAGCCATGGACTCTACACATGCCAGATTGGCAAATTTCACAACTGGACAAATGGGGCTTTCCTCACTCAGAGTTCCCTGCTAAATGTGAGGTCCTTTTTGGGAGTAAATCACCACCACGCTGCTCATCACAATCACCACCTCCAGGCCCAGCAGCAACCTTCTGTTTTAACAGCAACCCTGGGAGCCCTAAGCAGTGAAAAACCTTCAGAGAGGACCAGTCCCAAACACATAGGTAATGAATGCATCAGGCACCCGCCTCTCCCTCCACCTTCAACACAAGCACATGAACTTCTCCTTGAGGAATGGTGCCAGATTCAGCCCTGGTGTAACTGACTGCTTTTAATGGAGTTACAGAGAGTTTACCCTAGAGATGATTTTTTTTCCTGGAGCATGTTGATTGCACACATTAAACCCATTTCATGTGGCTATTACATTCTCACCCTATACGCCCATCAAATAAGATGAGAATGCAGGAATAGCGCTGCGAAACGTATTCTTTGAGTTTTGCTTTCCTTCCCTCCTTCCTGACCCTCATCTCCCAATAATTTCAATGACAGTAAAACATGTGGCAAGAAAAGCTCGCATACTCCTTAAATGTTGAAAGTAGGGAATAGTGCTGTACACATACACACATATATACCTACACACGTCCGAACACAAGAGGGTGAGAGGGAGGTGTGTTCTCTGCACACTGTCCAGGTTTTTATTGTTATTATTCTAAAATGGTTCTCCTGTTTTTGTTGTTTTTTTTTTTTCTTCTGTCTCCTTCTAGAAAGAGAAAATGTACCAAGAACTGAATCCCCACCTCAGCCGCTAAAATCGCCCTTCCAGCCTGTCCGTGACAAGTGAGTTTGTTTGTTTGTTTTCACTGCAGGAATGTTACTTATGTGAAACAGAGTGTTTGAATAATAAAGACTAATTATAACACCTAATCATCACCATAACAATACATACAGACAACAAGAACAACACAGAAGTTACTGTAATCTTTTCAAAGTTAGGCTAAATTGCAATTGTACATAGCCAGCCTGTAACTTTACTGAAACTTAACAGACCTCAAAGATCTTGTGTTAATTACACCAGTGACAATGATTTCTGTGCAATTAACTAATACTAGGATGCTATAGCAATAGACAGGCAATTATAGGAACGGATTCTCTTTTTTTTTTCTGAAAGATTGTTACGTCTTTTTTTTCCTTCCTCCCTTCCCCCCTGCAGCTCTTTGGCTCAGCAAGAGGGAGCACCGAGAATTTTAACAGCTCTCCCTTCCGCTTGATTAAATGGTTTGGTGAAAAAATATTACAGAGACTGGTATTAAGGACAGGAAAAAAAAAAGGAAACGATATAAACGACTCCCATCAATCTCTTTTTGCAATAAGGTGGTGCAAATCCATAAAAGCGGTTACACAAATCTGTAGATGGATCCCCTTTTTCATTGTACCATTTCAGATCGTGTTATTCTTGGATTATTTGTTTGGTAAATGTTTCCCATGTGTTTGTGTTTTTTCTGTATATAGAGTGATTTCAGATTGTAAATAGCGCGTCAGCAAAACTTGTCTAAATCATATATTTTTGTCTAATAAACTAAATGAAATTATGAGCTCTCTTCAGGTATGTATTCTGTTGCTGCAGATCTTATACATATATTACAAACCTATTCAAACATTTATAATTTGTTTTCTAAAAAGTCAAGTCTTTTTGCCTTTGGGTAACTGAAACTTAAAATACCAAATCCAAGCTTTTAATGACTCTGGTAGCTATTTTGTCGAAAACAAGCTGCGAGCTTCCGTTTTCATACACGTAAATTTAAGAAGCTGAGTGAAGCTGGTTCTTGACTAGTAGAATTATTTTTTCAATTGCGATGAATGAGACGTGTTCTGTAGTATCCATTTTCCGAACATATATGGATCTGACTTCCACTTACGTTATAAAATACATTCTTGAAAATGAAAGGGACAAGTTTTCTCACAGTTTCCTAGTGTATAACTTTGCTGTCCAAACCCGTTCCTAAATTGGATCAAGAGCTTTAGTGCTTTGGTATACATTCCGACAGAAGCCGAAAAAAAAAATAGATTAGGAAATAGAATTATTTGTAACGATTTACGCTTTAAATAAACACAGAGGATACATGACCGTGAAAGATTTTTCCCTTGAGATTAAGCACAATCTTAGCAGAAAAAAAAAAATGGCAGCTCTTGCACTTCCCAGAAGAAAGTTCTGCGATTCCGATCTGTCGGTTAAAAACAGACTGAGACAATCTATCGGTTTATAAAGGCATTAATCTTCCAAAGACGGTCCGTTAAAAGGTGTAATATTTTGAGTGTTTACTTCTTTTTCCTCCTAAATGAGAACACTAAATGAGCATTGAGGTGCTAATAAGATACCAGATGGTTGTTGATGGTGGAAAATGGAAAGAAGCAGCTGGGAAAGTCATTAAGAAATAATGTGGTGACGCCCTATCCAAACTGAACCAACCTCAAACCAGGACTTGTCGGAAACAAGAAGAGATTTTCAAATAAAATTTTAATAAAATTCTTGTCAGAGATCAGAATATCGATCTTGATTTAGCTGCAAAATCATCGCAAGCAAAGAGGGGTCTCGCTAAACCACCGCTTATAGATCTGTTGACAAAGCAGTGGAGGCGGTAGGCTTCTACTTTTTGCGTTTTTTCAGATGGATCAGAGAAACAGATCAGACGAAATAGATTTTGTGCGGGATATCTGAAGGGCTGTCTCTGAAAAGAGACTCATTTTGACATCCTGCGGGTCCCAGCATAGCAGCAGTTAGTTTGCTTTCTGTCTTTTAGTTGTTTTGTTTTTCCTAAATCACAGGCAGTCCTGCGTTGGTAACGGTTCCAACAAAAGGGTATAATTACAGTTTTAACCAAACCATTATAACTTAGCTTTCAGTGAGGAAAAGGGAGAGGGAAGACGTCTTTAAAAAAAAAAAAGACACAAAAGGAAGAAAAAAGACTTCACGCCTGTAAAGCCAAACGGCGCGTCAGATCAGTGCTGGTGTAAACCTGATGGAATTGCTTTCTCTATCAATTCAAAAGAAATAGCTGCAGCCCCGCATCGGCTGCCTTTCGCCCCCCTTAGGCCCGGTTCCCAAATTCCTTGCGGGCGGTGCAGCCGACCCCAAGCAACCAGGCGGTCCGGGGTGCCGCCACGGGCCGGCCCTGGCCCCTCTCCGCCGCCCGGCTGGCTGTCACAGATGGGCACGGCTCCTCCGAAAGGGGAGATGGCACGTAAAAAAGCGCGCAGTGATACTCTGCGAGGCGGAGGGAACGCGGAGGTGCCAAATTGGCTTGGGAGGAGAGGAGAGGGGGTTACTTTGGGCATATTAACGTCGGGAGGGACTTCAAGTGCGGAGAGCAAAGGAGCGTGTGCGCGGGTCTCTCTGCGCGTGGACGCGCCCACTCCCGATCCCTGAGCGCCAGCGGCGGGCAGCGCCGGGCGGAGATGAGCGGGTCCGAGCGGAGCCGAGCGGTGCCGAGCGGTTCCGAGCGGAGCCGAGCGGTTCCGAGCGGAGCCGAGCGGTTCCGAGCGGGGCCGAGCGGCGGGGCGCGGGCCCGGCTTTGGGCAGGCTCGCAGCGCCCTCTGTGGGCTGCGGGCGGTGCCGTCCCCTCGCTCGGCGCGGCGGCAGCTGGAGGTGCCGGCCCGCAGCTCTGCTCAGCCGGGGGTGGGGAGGGGGAGGCTGCCCGCCTTTAATTCCGCCAGAAAGCCAGCAACGTCCTCCGGAGTGTGCTTCCAGTTTTGATTATCCTCCGGAGGGTGATAATTCCCACTAGTTATCTGGCTGGCAGTTTTCCGCCTGTGGAAGCCTCAGCGTCTCTAGAGCAGACTCTGCTGCAGAACTTGATTATTGTTTTTCATCTGCTTGTTTGAATTTCCCACCCCCTCCCTCCTTTCCCCCAGTAACGCCAACAGTTGTGATGCTTCCCTCCCCAACCAGCTGAAGGGGTTACCGCGGGGATGAACGAAGCCCCGCGGGGTCAGCGCCGAGCCAGCACCGTCCGCCGCCTCTCCCCGCCGCGCCCGCAGCTTTTGCCGGGGATGGGACGGAGCAGCCGGCTCCAGCCTCCCTCCTCGGCTGGCGAAGGCGGGGGCGGCCCGGTGCCTGCCGGCGGCGGGAAACAGCGCGCCCTGGGCTGCGGGCCGCATGGTCGTACGGAGGGTGCTTGAGCCGCTTCCAAACTTTCTGGACAGGAGCGCAAGTGGCTTCCCCTTAGAGAAGGGAAAACCCCAAAGTAATAAGGCCAAGCTGCCGCGCCGAGCTGAGAAACGTCGAGTTGTTCAAGTGAGAAAAGCTCTCGCGTGGGTGCGTGCCTAAGCGCCCAGCAGTCCCCGAGGGCTGTTGCCTTAGCCTAGCCGTCACCTGAAGGAGAGAAGTAATTTCGTTTGTTTCCCCCGCTGGCCACACCGAGGTGGCCATTTCTCCTGGAGGAAGTTCCAGCGAGAGCGGACGCCTGTCAGCGGACATCGCACGGAGCCCTCGGAGGCTGCCGGTGCGCCGCGGGGTGCGGTGCGGGGCCGGGGCCGGGGCCGGGCGGGACGCCCACACCTCCCCGCCGTGGGCGCCCCAACGCCCCGCGCCGGTTTGGGGAAAGAGCGGGGGCTCCATATTTCCTACGTTTGGCTTGTCACGTGAGCCGTGCTAGGAATGATCGTTTACGTCACCCTGGCAGGAAAATAATTTGTAGTTTTTCTGTCGTGTTTTCCATTTTCATTGAGATCCACACTGGCAGATGTATACCAGCAAATACCAGAGTGTAGGGAGTATAATAAAGGAGAAGCTTAAGCTAAACGATTTGCCTTAATTGGGAATGCTTCGAGCTGATAAGAGTAAATTGGAAAGTCCTAGTTTCCTACCTCTTTTTTTTTTTTTTTTTTTTAAGCGCTGACGGTACCCGAACCTGATAAATAAAGTCAATAGGAAAATTTGCATTGAATCGGATGGGAGCTACGTCGAGTAAGACTTCTTTTAGAACAACCGAGCGCCAAGATACATTTTCGTGCTATTTACAAGGGTGGCAGAAAACATTTTTCATACATGTTTGCATAATCCTCCATCCTCCCCCAGTAAAAATTGGATCCCTGTCTTCTGTTATTATTTACTTAGATTAACAGAAAAATGGCAGAAATCTGTGAAGAAAGAACACCGAAAAGTTGATATAATCTCGAGTTCAGCAAACTCCGAAATTGGCAGTTGCCAGAACACACTAAAAGCAAACGGCAGCTTTACGGGGATTTAGCTTTGTCACAGAGACGTAGTTATGAAACGTGCTCATTGGTATGCATGCCTCATTTTTTAATTATTTTTCTATTTTATTCTGAAAAAGAAGTCTATTTTTAACTGGGGGGGGGAAGCCCGAAGAAAGGGAACGAGAAAATTAGTAGGGTGCATGTGCTTAAACTGGCTCGTTCCCATGATTGCTATCGTTCCCGGCTCCTGTCATCCCTTTTTGTTGCTTTGGTGGAGTTTTTCAGGCGCTCGCTCCGAAACTCCAACAGCCCCGAAGCCGCGCAGCCGCTGCTGGCAGCAACCGGCAGGAGCCGCGGCGGGGGTGCGCTGCGGGGCGCGGCTGCCCGCACCCGCCGGCTCCCGCCGGCAGCCCCGCACCAGCCCTCATCGCGGGGCTCGTTAGATCTCCCGGTAACTTTCATTGTGTGACCATGTTTCCCCCCCCCCAGCCTCCTTTTTTTTTTTTCATGGGCGCCGATCAATTATTCACAAGCACATTTATCTCCCCTGCAATATGGAGAATTCATATTCATATCTCTGTTTTAGTGGCCTGACACTGATTAATGTAATATGCACCGCGGCTCCGAGCGCAGCCCCGCTCTATGAATCATGCACTATAAAGTTTCAATCGTCCTTGTAGATGAGACTATTACAAAGAGCGCAGAGCGGCGGGGGCGGGGAGGCGAGGGCCGGTGGGAGAGATGGCTCTTCGCCGCTGCCGGCCACCGAGCCCGTGTTAAATAGGCTTGTATTGCAATAACGCTGCGACTGATGGGGGACAATGCGGGTCCCGCATTAGTTCCGCCCGACAGGACGCCCGCAGCCGCGGCTCTCCTGCCCCGGACAGCCCCGGCCACCCGCCCGCGCCCACCGCCGCCCCACGCCGTCTCCCCGCTGGCCCGGCCCTAGGGAAGGGGCTGCCGGGGCGCTGCCTTGCCCCCTGTCTCCCTCGGCCAGGGAAGTGGTGGGCAGCCCAGCTCCCGCCATGTCGGGTGGGCGCCCCGGGCCGGGGAGGGGGCTCAGGCTGACCCGGGGTGTGCCCTGTCTGGCCTACGGGGCCCAGCCTGCCAGCATGCCTGGCCGGCACGGCGGAGGTCAGGTGCCTGCACTGTGGCTGGGGAGGGAAGGTGTTATAGGGAGTCTCCATTGCCTGGCCAGTTCTTATGGTGGTGGTGTTTGTTTTCTTTTCTTTTTTTTTTTTTTTTTTTTTTTTTTTTTTTTTATTTTTTTAATTCTCAAATGTCCTTAAAAGGCGAGGTGTAAAGAATGGCCGGGGCTGGTGGAGGCACACTGGGCAGGCTGTCTGCACACAAGCAACGCAGGGGAAGGGCCGATGAGTAATACGTGCTCTGCGAAAGGGAGCCTCAAAACATGGGCCCTGGCACGCATCTTTCTTCCCCCTGCCCCCAGCTCAGTTCGGGGGTGAGGCCCCCCTGCCATCTCGGCCACCACCCTGCACCCAAGTCCTGCGTTTGGCACTACCTGCCTCTCCGCAGGCCTGCTGTCGGATGGAGGGGAGCCCCAGGCCTGCATGTGCCAGCTGCAGGCCCTGAAATCCAGCTTGCTAGCCATGGGTCAGGCGGCCGTGGCCTAAACTGGCCGGGGAAGGTCCCTGCCGGCCTGCGGGAAGCCGGAGGCAGACGTGAAGACGCACCATGTGGGACTGCCAGTCCCCCTCCGCTGGGAAGGGCCGCAGAGGTGACTGGCAGGGCCTGAGCCCACCACCGGCTTCGTGGGGGCTGCAGCAAGGAGGGACGTGGGGCCCAATTCCAGGCTTCGAGCTGCCAAGTTTTACATTTCAGCAGTAAATCTTACCTGGGACTAACAAATCAAGTAAAACACTGGAACATGTAATAAACATGGCCTGCGTGGCATGTTTTCCAGTGAAAAGTTACATAAACGGCTCCTGGCGAGGTTGGTGTTCCCCTTGTGCAGTGCCCCCATGCAGTGCCGTTCATAGCTTGCCTGTAAAACCAGCCATGTGGATGGGAATCGCTGGAAGTACCAGGAGACTGAAAACCCCACAGAAATGGGTATTCAAAATTTAAGACTTCGAAAATATGAGCTCTTAAAACTAAACAATGTACTTCTGTGAGGAATTAGTTTACTCGAGTCCCGTCACCATTATTAATATTAGTTTTGGCTTCTCTTTTGTGTATGTGAAGAGAATACATGCACGGGTGTTTGTAAAATAAGTGGAAAAAAATATGTCTTTTATCTGTTTTTACTGACTTTAATTAGCATTACAGACATCCTTCACGTCTAATAGCCAGACTTGTTTCCCAACATGTTCCTCTGGAGTCAAGCTAGTGCAAAAATGCAAACGTGGGGCACACACCGAGTCCCGGTAGTGCCTCTCCTGAGAGAATAGAAAGCACCGGCATAAACTCCGTGCAGAATTAAAGGCGAGTTTAAAAAGTAACATTTATTTTTATTCCAGATTTATGGCTGACCCGTAGATAATTAAAGGTTTTATTTTGAGCTGTTGGCCCCACACAATATATTGTCCTTTGTTTCTGCGCAAGTAGCACTTTCCCTGTGCTGCCTATGGTTCAAAAACAATGAAGCAATCCATTTATTTTGTTGGTCAATTGTGGCACAAAGTGAGGTGGTCAGTGTGGAAAGTTTATCACTGTCTTGTCCCTTTGGAGGAGGCAGAGCATTCACACACCCTCTGCCCCAGTACACAAATGTCAGTCTTTTTGCAGGCTGCTGTTTTCCTTTTGAAGATGCCGATGGTGTCTCTGATCCACTAATCCATTTATCCAGTTTCATGAGTGCATTGGCTGAATACGCTCACAATAGCCTTGCCCAGCTGGAAACAAGAAGTCAGTGAGTGCAGCCGGCACACCCACCAATGCCTTACACCACTCTCGGATGAGGCTCGAGTGCTTGTCTCAAAAAAAACCCCCATCCCATCCCAACCCAAAACAAAACCCCCGGAGCCCCCAACCTGCCGCAATGTGCCCAACGCTGTGATCCTCCCCTCTCTGAGAACAGAAGTATTTTTACCACCATCTATAGTGTGCTACAGGGTTGTATTATTTTCACGATACTCGGCTGTGTCAATGAGAGTTGAAGCATGCTTGAGCGAAAAAAATGCCTCGGGGACTCTGCAAACGAGTGCACATTAAAGAAACTGGTCAGTTACTGCCAAGGGGGAGGGGGCACAGGAGAGGCAGTGGGCAACGGGCTTCCATTTGTGTTCAGTGCCGTGCCGTTACTTGCCAGCTTTTTATTGCATTTTAAATGTATGTTTAATTACCAGTGTTATTGGTAATAACCGAATGTTTGAAAATATGAAATACATTTGTGAGCTTGTGTGAAAAAGAAGTTAAAAGGTGTTCGGTGCACAGAATGTTAAAAAGATCTCACAATGAAGTGATTAACATTTTTATGAATAAAATTAATCACGCATTAACTCTGCAGCTCAATACATCTGAATGCCAAATGTTGCACAGCAGCCCTTTCCCCTAAACCCAAGAATTTTGGATGCAGTATTGACCCACATCAAACACTCGTCTATTAGTAATGGCAGTGTAGTTATGAGAAGATATTTTAATAATGTACATTTACATTTGACGCAAGCAAATAAAAGGGAGAAAATAAATTGGGGGTATTTTGTCAGGATTTGTGAGGACTGGTAGGCACGTAAAATACATTAGGAAGCAGTCAATAGGGGCAACTGTTCGGAGAAAAAAGTTTATGTGGTGCTCATGGAGGCAAACAGCAAAGTCACCGTAGTAAACAGATTCCAGTGGATTGCGCTTAGCTCTCCTTGGCTCTTACTAGCGCACTCATTGTTCTGGGCAAAGCTTATTAGGTTTTAAGATGGGAGCTTACCATTATTAAAATTTTCACTGTGTCAGATAATAAAATGTGATCTCTCTCTCTCTCTCTTTTTTTCTCTCTCTTCCTCTGCGTGTGTGTGTATAAGTGTGCGCGCGCGCGCGTGTGTGTTTTCTAATCTCTTGCCACTGTGGTTTTGGGATTATTCCAGCAGGCTGTACAAAGGGAAGCAAAGGCATCTGAAGTGTCACTCTACAGCTGTGGCAAAGTAACAGAATTTCCATTTTGTTGATGCTCCCAGCACATGTGTGCAGCAGAAGGTGATATCAAAGGAGCCGTTCTTCCTCAGTTCTGCACATTATTTTTCACTGCTGTGGCGAATCTCTCTGAGCTCCGTGAACCAATAAAACAACGGTCCCTGTTTGAGTTGATATATTAATATTTACTGAGGATTTGCAAGGTCGGGGCTAAATGTCAGCAGATTGCTGGGGCAGTACTGTGGGGAATAATTAAACAAATCTCACAGCAGTTCAGCCTCCTAACATCTTTATTAATCTTTTTTTTTTTCCGTTCCTGAAACAGTACACTGAAATACTGCTTTTTCAACCTTAGTGAAGATTTGGGAGAAGTTTAATAATAAAATCCTGGATTGGAAGTATTTGTTTTTGACAGTTTCTTGGCCCACTCGCCTGCAGATGTTAGTCAGTTGTGAAGGCTATGATGTGTGAATTATCACCAAGCTGCTGGGATTCTCACCTGCCTCTCCATCAAATTCATCTTGATCAGTCTGCCAAGCACAATAATATTGCTGCTATAAACGGAGACCCAAATTGGCTTCATTATGTAGTGGGTCCACTTCTCTAAGAGAAGAAACTGGAGGACCCCAATTCAGTATGCATGTCTCCCTTAAGGTGATTATAGCATGCACTTTAGTACAACTTAGACAATTCTCTTTAATAAGCTTCATAATTAGTGTTGGGATGCCTCATTACAAGTCATTGCCTGTAGCAGTCCTAGGCCAAACAGCCCTTCTCAATCTGATTTTTTTTTTTTTATCAGGCAGCAGGAGCTGTCTAGAGCTTTTTGTTTGTGTAATGGGGACTTGCATTAAGCCCCCAGTGTAAAAATACCACAAGGAAATTAATTGCTTCTGTGCAGATTCACCACAGATGTGTCCTGTTATGGGGAATGGTATATTTCTGACATTGCTATACTGCAGTGTGCTGGGAGGGGAAAAAAAAAGTCTGGAAAAGCTACAAATGCAAACATATTAGCATCCATATAGATTCCTTATGTTGTAACTGAAAACAAGGAGATTTTTAAAGTGTGTCAGAGCCTTCAAGCCTTTTTTGAAATAAAGTAGATTTTTTTTCTGATTTTTTTTTTAAATACTCAAAACCCACTAATAAAATACACATGGCCACATATTCTGTTTGGTACTGGCTGATAAATGTGCTACTTAAAATAACACACACGAGGAGTGCGGTGACTCAACGCAATGAGAAGGCTGACACACAAAGCCGCCCTCAAGGTCAGTGGTTTGTTATCTATCACTGTTGATCAGGTTGTGAATCACAGCTGCAAGTTTCAGCAAGTTAAGGGGAGGAGGAGCATTTAGAGTGCTTGCCCTGTGGAAAAGAAAAGCTGAGCTGGTGGTTTGTTAGCTGCATCTGAACATCACCCTGCAGCTTCTGGGTAATGCCCATTCCCCTGTCACTAAAGCAAAGCTGGAAAGTGCCCTGATCCGGATACCAGCGCTTTGATTTACTTGTTAGAATTCAGGTGGAAGGGTTTAGGGTTAGCAAGTCCACCACTGCAGAGCCTTGTACCACTGCCCTCTCGTTATTTATATTGATTTCTTTCATCTCAGTGCTTGTAAACTTTGGTTTTGACTTTGGGCTGATCCCTCTGATGCAGTTGCATTTGCCTAGTGACATCACTATTGATAATCGAATATTAACAATTCAACGCACAAGAGTTACGGGAATGAAGACCCATTTAGAATAATATAATGTGGGAACTGTTGTATTAGAAATAACTATTTGCATTCTTCATGTGTGATTGTGAAGAGGACTCCTCCATCTATTAATTCTAGGTGCTGCAAAATAAAAAAAAAATACAAACAAACCAACAAGTGTCTCCTCTACTCAGATTCAGGATGTTGCCTGTCTGATAACGATACAGTAGCAGAAGTAATAAAACTGTTCTAGTAATGAACCTCCCAGATTAGATTTTCTAAGTATATGCAACATAAAAAATTTACAGGCAAGTGAAATTTCTGTATTCAGACCCACTAAATTTACATACAGGAAACACTTCGCAGGACTTAATAAATGTATCTGATAAGTTTGATTTCAAGAAAATCCATACGCTAATTGCAAGCAACAGTGGGAACATGTAAATTATGTAAACAGATCAGATCAGTGTTCAGTTTTACCACACTGCACTTCATAGGATCTTTTACCAGCTGTTTCAGAGCAAAGGGCAAGATAAACTGCATAGACTACTACACAAAGTCTTGCTTTTGAAATAAGTTGTTTTTTTTTTTCTCTTTTTTTTTCCGGTCTTGTCCATCAGCTTTTGGTTCTGCTACGATAGTAACACTTTGCTCAAATATATGCATTTTATTTTTTTTTTAGGCTATCAAAGATTTGCAGTCCCAGCGGAAGTGATGATTATTTCTTTGTGCCTTGCAATAGCAGTACCTGGAATCCTCTTAAAAATGGCTCTGTATAACATAGAAGAAAGCCCCTGTCCTAGAACATGTGAAATTGTACTAGATGAGATCTGCACAGAACATAACAAAGAAACACTACCACTGTGAGACCGGTGGAGGATGGAGGCACAGAGGTAGAAAAGTGGTTTCCCCAAGTTACCTACTTTGTTTATGGCAGAAATGAGAACCCGAGCCTGAGAATTAGGGTTTTCACTTGACAGAGACTCAGGTGTAATGGGATATTTCAAATATTTACGGTGACTGCAGGTGAGTGGTGGAGCCAGAAGTGGTGCATCCACAGCCTCATGATATATTCACCACAGTGTCATCAACTCCCATGATGTCACTGGAAACATTTTGACTCTCATATCCGAATTTACACACTGAAATCCATATTTAGTTATGTGAGTGAAAGCAATCTGATATTTACAAATTATGCTTATTCTTGCTGGAGTCATCAGAGCGGCTTGCCCTAGAAAGGGTTACAATTGTAAGGAAGGCCTTAAGATCAAGATTGTTTTTTTTTTAAATTAAAAAATATTTTAAAATTACTCCATGTATTTCAGTGGTTAAAAATTGATTGAGGAACCTACTCTTGGTCTCTTTGGTTTGAAAAGCATGTTGTATATTTAAGAGAAACAATCTAACCTACACAATTATGCAACATTTGGGAAAATTGCTTTATAAATAGGGTTTTTTTATGAACAAATTTCTAAAAACACCAGGAAAATCCTTCAAGTTTTTGTATAAAAGGATAAATAATTTACAACTTTACATGCAAAACTGTATGTAAAGTAAGATAATTTAAAACATTGGAAAATTAGTTTTAAAACCGATGGTAAACCTTGAAAAATACTGTTTTGCAAAGTGGGATTATGGTAAATATATCCATACATGTGGTTCTCCTATACACAGGAAAAGGGAAAATGGATAGTTTCTTCATCTGAGACAGGCATGTTTTAGGTTGTGTGAGGGAGCAGGAGATTATGAGGATGGATGTAGCAAAGATACTTCACTAATTGTCTGAACATCAGCAGTTTGGAATCTCTTTGAGAATATGAATTAAATAATACTGATAAAGCTACAGAGCACAAAGTTTTTACTAGAAGGAGTTTTTAAGAACAAAAGAGAACATAACGGTGTCATTTTGAAGAAGAGAGTGGGATACAATGAAGAGAGTAGTGGTGATGGTGCCTCTGGTAGAATTAAAATACAGACTAGCGTGCTAACGGAAGAGATTAATATCTTTTGAGGGGAATTGGATATGGAGGTGTACAACCTGTGTGTCTCCTGTGGCTTACTTTCCAGAACCTTAAGTGATGCTTTAATTCAGCATCTCCCTTTGGAGAGGAATAACTTGAGGAAACATATAAATTCCTTCTCAAGTTACATTTTCTCTGTAGTGATCTTCTTACTAACTTTACAAGAAATGAAAGCAGTAGAACAGAGGAGGAAGTGGAAACCAATTCATGTCACCAACTACTTTTTTTTAAATTTATACGGCCTTCTACTATTGTATATGTGCGTGCATGTGTATGTTAGGGAGCGAAGAAATTATTCTCCCAGGCCTTGCTCATAAGGGCCGCTCTGTGAGTCTGAGTGATTACATGTGGACAAGAGGTAAGAGGAGATGATTTACTGTGAACACAGGAAATTTGTATACTTTTGGTAATCTGTGGTAAATCCGCCAGGAAGCTAACGATGTCTGATCTTGCCTTACATTTTATGTGGTTGCTATCTGGGTATAAAGATGCTCTCAGAAGGAGTGTGACAGCTAAGTTGTTGGGCTCCTTGAAATGCCCAAACGCATGGCTTTCTTAGACAGGACAAGTCTTACAGTCTGCCTAGGCCCTCCGTTACCAATTTATGCAAGGTATATGCAGGATTGGAGAAGCATAACGGAAGTGCTGTTCTCGCCAACAAACTTGTCCCTCTCAGTTGCTTTTCCATCTTAATTGGTGTGTGCATGTTCTTGGTCTCACCAGGCTATTGGCCTTCTTATTCCCCTCCCCCCCCAAATAATATTTGGCTTATAGTACTTGAGCCTATCTACATTTGTTTGATGGCCTCTTATCAGTTTTGAGAAACTGATTCAGTTTTGTTACATCTCTGTGGAAAACACCCTTTGATAGTACGTGATATCCATGCCCGCAGTGCAGGTCTTTTGGGCCTCGGGTATAATCACCTATATAAAATGCAAGGGTTCTCACTTGCATCATTGGCAAGTGGCTCTTGTCTTTGGAGCCACAATCTGCTCAGTCTCTCCTGACAATAAGCACTCATAGCTCTGGGCTCATTGGCCATGGATGTGGCTNAGGGCCTTTTCCTGGCTTCAGGACTTTTATCTTGGTTCTTTCTTTGTCATCTCTTTCAAATAATATTCTCTTCTTTTTTTCTCCTCTGTATCCTCTCAGCAGGTAGGAAGCTTTCCCTTGGTTAGTGTTAAGAACAGGCTGCTGTCAGCAGACAGCCTGACCGTTCTGTCCTCTACATCAGACCTCCATGTCTGCCTGCCTCTACTCTCCCTTCCCTCTCCAAACTGAAAACATTCTCCTCCCCCCTTACTTGAAAAAATGACACTTTTAACATTCTCATGAAGCTACAAGGAAAAAAAAAATCGTTCCACACTGAATACCAGCCTCCATCACCCCGTTATGTCAGAAAACATACTCCTCAACTCACTATTGAGGGTATACAGATGTTATTTTACTGAACTGTTGGGAGAGGGTGAGCAAGGGGATGCTGCTCCCAAATCATTACTACAAACATCACAGCCTGTCATCCTGGCCAGTGTTCTGCTAGTCTTGATCCAAGCAAAGGAAT
>VYZW01049374.1:23022-33477 GCA_013401315.1 Balaeniceps rex
GAGGTGTGAATAGGCTTAAGTTTTTCAAGAGGAGCACTACAGAGCACAGGTATTGAGGCTGTATGGGGGTGTATGCTGGAGGTGTTGAACCCTTCCATGGTTCTCTCCCACCCATTTCCCTGTTCAAGCAGCAACATGCCTACCATGCCCCAGAGAACATTTAAAAACTAGATGGAAGCAGTAAGGGAGTTTGGTCAGGGAATTTGACCTCAGGGCTGCCAACAGTATCAAATTACAACATGGCAATGCAAACATGGCTTTCCAGGTTGGCATGTGTCCACTGTAGTAAGAATAATTAATATTTTGGCTAAAAAAAAAGAAACAGAAGAACATCAGAGACTATTTGTGCAAGTTTTTTGGAAGTTATGTGTTCAAGGGCATTTCAACATTGATACCATTTGAATAGATTCAGTCATCTCAAGAGTCATTCATTCACGTACAGATAAGAGTTCTTGGAAATAGTGAACTCTATTTTAGGTTCACAGAACTTTGTAAGTACACCCAGATTTATTACAGCAGCTGAAAGACATTTGATGGTGTTCTAATGTGCAAGACTTAACAACATTTTATCTATTTTGTTTGGTGCAGTCTAGTGAAACATTTGATGTTCTTTTCCATATTTCACTTATTAGTCACTCCCAGTCACTTTGAGTTCAAGGGTGCCATTTTTACTCACACAAGTAATGTCAAATACAGGCAGCATCACTGACTTCCAGGAGTAGTCACAGGAGTTTGGATAAAAGAGTCAATCCCAGTACGTACTCAAGAACATACCTTGCTATTCCAACTTTCATTGTAGTAATGGTATTACACAACTGTTATATTTTAAGATGGACAAATGAGAATTTTTAGGTGACTAATGAGGATGTGTGTGCGATAAACAGGACATCTTTCCTTCAATTCAGAGAGGATATGTATTTTCCCACTTTAGAAATCATGATTTGTATCTTTTTTGTGCAACTGCTATTACTGGTCACAATGATGTTCTATATATTTCAGGCTACAGGCAGAGCTTGTAAGAATCTTACTTAATTATGTGATATATTAATGTTATATTGATTATGTTATTGCCTGTAAATTGTGTTGCTTAATAAAGCTGCAGTCATTTTGCAATAAAGTTGAGTTTGCAGTCAATTAATGACTGTCTGGGGGCATTGGACAAAGTAGTACAGATATTGGTGTGAAGTGGAAAGCATGGTACTGGGACTTCCAGTACAAAACTAGGAAACACAAGTGCTTGGATTGAGTAAAAGAGAAAAAAATATATATTTAGCCCCTGTTCAGTACACTGGTTCACAGTTTTCTTTTAGGTCCAACAGAAAAAGCAGCATTGTGCAAAGCATCTGCACATGAATACAGGGCAGGATAATATTTGATTTAAAAATACAAGTAAACGATAACTGCCAATATTGAGACCATGTGAAGGCAAAGGAACAAAGCATACTTTCATTGCTAATCATGTTAACATCAAAGTTTGAAGAGTACATTCGCCTATTCAGAGGAAATGCCATCACACTTCTGACGATCACATCTGCCACTAATATCATCCGGCATGTGGTCAGGTCTCTGTTCTGACTTTTATCTCTCTACCAAAATTTCATGTCTTGATTTTAACATCTGATGCTAAATTCAGGTCACTACAAAACAAGTATAACTTTTATTTCTTTTCCACTTTCATGATGTGTTCAAGAGATGCATTTTAAAATCAGTATGTAGTATGAAATAAATACTTTTTTTTTTTTGTGAAGTCTTTTCTGGTTTTAGGAAGTGGCGTTTTGTTTGGGGTGGTATTGGGGTTGCTGTTTGTGTGTTTTGTTGTGTTTTGTTTTGTTTTTTTTTTTTTTTTTTTTTTTCTTAAGTTGCCTTAGAAAACATTGTTAGACCTGTAGGAATGCAGAGGTCTGATTTATGAGTACAATACTCTACTTTCATGCCAGAAATCAATTAAGTTTCATCTGTGTAAAACTGGAGTAGTGCACTCACACTCCATACATTTTTAACCCAGAGGGTTTCAAGCATTGATTCACGAGTCTATGAAAGCCTGAAGTTTTACCTTCCCGAAGTTTTATCTTGACAACATATATCTGGCTAAATATATGTTGATGGCAACATCACATAAATGTGTTTGATAATTTGTAACTTTTTAGCTATGTCCCTAATGTTAAAGATTTCTTGCTTTTGTTGAGGGGATAAACTCCAGACCTCACTCCCTTACCTTCAAGATGTTTAAATGGAGAGAAAATGTTTCCACAGACATATTTCAGTATCCCTTTAAAGACCTTCTGTATTCTCAATGCCGTAAAAATGGGGCTTTACAGCAGCTACCTAAATAGGGAGGAAGGGTGTTCGCTGGTTTTAAAATTGTGGTGGATCTATTTAGAGATTTCTGAGCACATGAAGCAAAGGTGTATGTTGATAGTTTTTCCTTTACATGCCAACATAACACTCATCTTTAGGCTGGAAAGTAATAAATTCTTATTTCAAAGCTGAAGCAACTCAGTGCTGATAATGAAGTGGAAGAATAGGGAATACTGTATTTCTTTATACAGTAAAGAAATCTTTCCAGTTATCCCAATGCAATATTAAGCATATATCTCTTTTGGCCCTGTAAGACATTTCTTAGGTGGAATCTAACAACCCTGTACTGCTTTTCAAAGCAGAGAAGGAAGAAGTCTAGCATATGGGTCAACATTTTCTTAAGAGTAAGAACTTATTGTAATGAACAAAGGCTATGCATATTTTAGTTTTGTTAATGGTACACCGTTTGGTAAGTCTACCTCCATAATCACTGTAATATCAGCTGGAATAATTATAAAGAGCTGTGGGAATTCTTTAAGAGCAAAAAAATGCACTGTAACACTTATCATTGAGTCCCTGTTGCTTCTTGAATTAAAATTGGTCTTTTTGTCAGGTCTTTTACCATGTCTTTTTGGCAACTTTTTATGTTGTCTCTTCTGTTCTTCCTTCCCTTCACTTCATTTTCCATGCATCTGCACAGTCAGTCATAAAAATCCATGGCTCACAGAAGACTAGCACTCACAATAATGGCTATTTTTTGTTCCTCAGATAAAATTTGTTAAAAACAATGGACCAAAATATTTTCAAAATTTATGGGGTTCTTTTTTTTCCTCAAAGTACACCAAATACATAATGTACAAAGTTTTAGCAGTTATTTTTTAAATCTGCTTTACATACCAGTGGATAGTTCGCACACATAGAGAGATCTCTTTTTCTATAGAACCAAAACCAGTGAATATAAAAATTATATCTAAACAATGCTAGTTGCTAGCTGCAACACATTCAACAGTGTTACTAGTTGAATATCTGACACATAAATAATTTGATGTAGACAGGCAATACCTTGGTTTTCTAGTAACATAGAAGAGCTACTTCTTGATATAAGCTTAGCCAAGGTGGTTTTAGTAAAAAATATATCTTAATTCTATTAAAAAACAAGCTGGAGTGCTACTGACAACCACCTGTGTACACTAACTAAAAGTTCAAATAATAGAATGACAGTTTCATTTGCCAAAAGTTACAGTAATACCCTCTTATTTAAACTCTCTTCAAATCCTCTTATTTAACCTCTATGGCTATATGTAAAAGTACAACTATAATAATTAAGGTGTTAGTATATTTCTTCTATAATAATTAAGGTGTTAGTATATTTCTTCTATTGTTATTGTGATACATATATTATCAAAGTTTCATTGTGGGTTCATGTGAAAGTGATTTTGCAAGCTTCTGCTTCTTAGTAGTGATGAAAACTACAGTGTTACACTCCTCTACACAATTTTAAACACAATTCTGTGAAGTTATCTTTTTTGAAGTCCAGGCCTTGGTGGATAACTGCTTTTAAGTGGTTAAGTAAACAGTGTGGTATATCAATTTAGAAAATATTTTCATTTATTGCAATTCATTAGGATTAACTTCTATTATTACCTTTAATTGTACATGAAACAGACTAATATTATTCAACATTACTTTCAAGAAGTTTCTGCCATTGATATAAAATATTTTAGATGCCAGATTACATTTTGGAGATTATTGATTTAAGTAATATTACTAGTTAAATAGAGTACACTGTAATGTAAGAAAAATGGTTTATAATTTTGATCTTGTGTTATGTTGAGGGTTTTATAAATTACCTGTCCAAAATGACAGAAGTCTTGATCATGAGTGATCGATATTTGTCTTATTAAGAAAAAACATGTTAAATAGATAGTATTACATTAAAAAATGAAGCCAATAAAAGTTAAAAGTAGAATAATTGACAATGTAAATGTAAAACATATTTTACTTCAGTGTCATATTTTCACCCTCACCCAGAGATCTTGGAACACATATGGAAAAAGTACTCTTTCTGATTAATTCTAAATGTTAATAAGAAACTTATCTTTACTGACATTTCCTATTTTCTCTTTGTAAACTCATCAAGTGTGAGAGAATGATGAACAAGAAATGTATGTGCAAGCTTTCCCGTTGAACTGGGATGAAGAGTTATCTTGGCATACTAAGCGTTTTCCAGACATTCCTGGAGAAGCCACCCAGTGGGTGGCTTTGATGGAGGACTTCAAATCCTGGAGGCAGGAAATAGAGGTACAGTATCTCCCAATAGCCTTCTGCTGTCACCAGCCACCTGACAGCCCATACTGGGTAACCCGTTGTACCCTAGCCCTTAACAGAAGTCCACCCACATGACTGGCCCCTCAAGTCGCTGAGTGTGTCATCCCTGTGATCATTGACGGGTCTTGGAGCAGGCAGGGGTATAAGGAGGAAAAAGGGTGTTGTTGCCAGCTCTTTGATTGGAGCATGAAGGAATTTACATGGATCTTTTGACGAAAGAACATTTCCCGAGAGCCTAGTCCAGCTTAGGAAAGATTGGCACAAGCCTGCTCCATCAGCCAAGTCTTTCCAACAAAGACCTGATGAGAAGTGGCCATACCAACTGCACCAGCACTGGGAGAGACACCCCTGGGATGCAGGAGTAGGCATCCACCCTTTCCTGGAAAAGTGGTTCCAGCTCCTCTGCCTGTCAAGCCTGGATAAACTGAAGGGAGAAAGCCTAGAGGAGGAAGGATATGGAGAGGCAGGGCAAGAAATGAGCACATGGAGAGAACATGTGGGACAAAACAGTTTTTCTCTGCCAGGTCACTGGGGGCCCAGACCCACTGGAGATCGAGATGACATTGAAGAGGAGCTGGTGACGGACCAGCAGGAGGTGCACCCACTGCCTATATACATGGCCCTGGCTGAGATTCCCTCCAGACAGAGGCAGCAAACTTCCTGCAGAAGGGCTAAGTTCATTGCTTCCAATCTCCTACAGGCACTGGAAGCATCTGTAGTCCACAACCTTGCTTAGCCTGGGCCCAGTGCCTTGAAGTAGTGCAAGGTGGCTTAGACACCTGCCAGTGAGTAGCTGGGATGGAGGATAGCGAGCTATCCTAAAGGCGGGAAACAGGCATCAGCCTTGCCAGGCTGGGCATTGTCTCCCGGTGATCAAAAATACCATCCTGGTGTTTCAAGCCTCATGTAACACCTTCTTTCATGACCTGCAGTGCTTCTGCCCTCTGTAGAGTGAAGAAGAGGGATCTCTTCTATACCAACTGAGGAAGAAGTTGGGTGGAGAGGACCTGGCTTTTTTTGCAATATTGTGAAATTCCTTTGGCTTCAGCAGATGTGGGTCTCCTCCCCCCTCAATGCCTGTCCCTATCCCCATTGAGTGACACAGAGCCAGAGGAGCTTCTGACCAAAGTAAGATGGTACCAGTCAAACTTGGCCTGAGGGTGAAAAGTACTGTAACATATAGTGATCAGGTGCTTCCTCAGACTGCCCAGAGGCTGGTTCTGGAGAGAGCAGGCTGTGACCAGGCCCTCAGAGAAAGCAGTGTGGGATGTAAAAGCTTGGGTATAAGCTCTGGAAGAGTGGGGGAGCACAGGAAAAGGCAGAAAGGTGCCCTGAAAGTGGATTGTGCTCCAGGTGGTCCACGGACATCTGCAAAGAGTGCAGATGGGCCAGAAGCAACCAGGCCATTGGCTAGCATTCTGGGGTTCTCCTTTGTCTCTGCCGTGAGACAGCAGGTGGCTTGTTTCCAACCTGAAGACTTATGTTTCCAAAGGGGGCTAAGAAGACATAGCCATCATTTCGGAGAAGCTGAGAGCTCAGAGTGCCTGTCTTGGCTAGGCCAAACAAGGCCACTTTTGCAGGTAAGAGCATGGGAGAAAGAGAAATGGAAGAGAAATCAACGTAGACAAACAGTAACGCAGCCCCTGCATGCATCCACTTGATCATTTCTGTCCCATTCAGGAGCAGGCAGCATACTTCCAGCTGCGGCCATCTTTTTGCTGCAACCAAAACATTTCTGAAGAAAACTGAAGATAATTTCCAGACTAAGGGCATTGCTGAGATGACATGGGGAGGTGCAGGTCAAGGGAAGTGTTTGTTCCCCTCTGCTCAGCACTGAGGAGGGGAGGCATCTGGAGTACTGTGTCCGTTTTGTGCTCCCCAGTTAGTATAAGTCAGGCAGCGAAAGACTAGAGAGAACCTGTCATAGGGCCACCAGGCCGAGCAGGAGCTGGAGCACAGGACACCCTCTGGGAGGTTGAGATCTTTCTTTGTTCAGCAGTAAGAAGGAATGTGAAAGGGAGATCTTACTGCTGTCTTCATCTACCCTGGAGGACATAGAAAACCAGATCCAGGCTTTACTCAGAGCTGCACAGTGACAGGATAAGAGCCAATGGATGGAAGGTGCAACTTTTAGATATTATGAATAATCTTTTCTCCACAAGGGTTTTCAAACATGTTCAGGGTTTTTTTGAATTCTCTGTTTGTGGAGATATCCAAAATTCAGCTGGATACATCCCTGAGCAACCTGATTTCAGTTGGCCTTGCTGGACCAGATCATCTTCAGGGTTCTTTCTACTAAATTAATGTATGACTCTATGAAATGTGTTGGAGCTGTTGTCACAGTGCCAGAATTTGATACATAAAAAGCAGGAGTGGATGGTAATGGCTAAGTTATACTTACCAGCTTACAAGCAGCGGGTGACCCTGCCTAGTGTTTATTTAATCACTGCTATGGTCAGGAGTACTGTGCAAATTATCTACTTTTTAAAAAGTGGTATTATATTGATTATTATTCCTCCTTAAGAAGCACTGTTATAAAAATCTTTATACTCCTGCAAGTCTTTTAGCAAAGAGGATAAAAATCAAATTTCACAGCTGTGCTAACATTAGGCCCAGACCGTTTTCAGTACATATTAATACAAAACGTTAAAATAACATTAAAAGCCTCATTTAAGATGACAAAGGCAAAGAAATCAGAATTTGGATGAAAAAAGATGAAAAGGAAAGTAAGCTGTCTCTAAACATATACACACCAACTTTCTCAAGTTTTTTTAAATATGATTTATATTTCTTTTGGAAAAAATATAATGTCCCTGGGACTATTAGGGAACAAATAACATGGGACCTTTTCCAAAATAATCTATTGTAATTCATGATTTTAATACATTTTAAAATATTAAATACTAGTACTAAATCCTAACATATCAGATTAAGGATATTGCTCTTTTTATGTTCCAATTATATCCTCTTGAGTTTTCATATTGGGAATATTGCATAATACAAAACTTAGAATAATATGTGCAGTTAAATGCACTTCTACAAAAGCACTTAAAGGGTATTCACAGCAGCTTCTTCTCAAATATAAACAGATCTCACTCATTGTTTATTTTGGGGAGAGAAGTAGATCAGGAAGTTCAGCTAGTTCAAGCGTATTTTTAGAGAAAGACAAACTTTCAGAATGTTTTATGTTAATGTATCAATAGGAGTTGCAGGGGCATCCCACGACTACTTGCAGGAAAATTAGGACAAGAATGGTAGAAATACTTGTTTAAAAGAAATACTTGTAAAAATGGCATAATTATTATGGGTGATTCTGTGTATCATTTCTACCTTCTAATTAGCTCTATACTTGCTGCAAAAATGTTCTTTGTTTTGTGTTAGATGGGTATTCTGTAGATTTAGCGGAAAAGGTGGTATGACTGATGATTTCCTGTCTTTTTTGTGCACTACAGATATATATGCATTGCAAGACAGATTTAAATTCCTTTTGAAGCTTACTTTTATATTGAAAAGCATGTACAGAAATGGTACACTCCACACGTAAATACAAACACTACAGCTTTGGAATAGGGTATGCTAAGAAGTAGATGAAGCTTGATCTGAGGACACCAGTTACAGACATCTGTTGAGTAGTCTCTGGTGTGCTATACTGCTGGGTTTTGTCAGACACTTAGTATCTGGAAGAGGAAGCTGGGGTCTGAAGTGTCAGCCTTTGTTATCATAAGGTGAGTGACCTTTCAAAACATATGATAAGTCAAGGTCTTCTAATAATTTATCAATACAACATTGTCTCAGAATTCCCCAACTGATCTTTGATATTGTATCTTTCTGTGTCTTTTAATCTTGTGGATATAGCTTTTTCCTACAAGGAAACACCTATTTTGATTTTCAAACAAAGGCACATGGTTTTTAACCAAGTGGAAAAAAGTAACTGTTAGCTTGTCTTTAAAAATGTGTTCTGTAATGTATTCATGTGTGATAGACCTACATTTAACATCATAGAAACGATGCATATTGAATGAAAACTATAGTAAAGATAAAAAAGTCTGTATAAAAGCTAACAAATGCTTCAGTATTCTACATCCAAGGGCTCAGACAGTCAATCCAAACAAAATCAGTGGATTTTGTTTATTATTCAATATAGGCTGTAGGAGACGAAAGAACTGGTTGGAAAAGAAGTACTAAAGTAAAAAACTATGAACCAGAAAAAAAATCCCCCTCCTGCTCATCTGCTACTTGACCCCGAAGGCCCATGTTCTACTTGAAAATTGTTTTCCCACCTAGAAGAGGTCACCTGATGTCAGCCCCTCTCTAATGACTCTCATGGTGTTATCACAAGTTTTGTGTCTGTGCACATCAGCAAGTAGCATGCCAGTGCCAGCTCTCACAGCTGCAGGGAGAGCAAGGATCAATTTAGAACATCAAAAGATATTTGTGGCTACAACTCTGGTGTCCCTAGCTAGTTTGTGGATCATGTTTTTCTTAGACCATATCATGGCCATTGTAGTGCGAGATGTTGGTCTATGTCAGACAATCCAGAACTATTTGGAGATTATTTGGAGATAATCTGGAAATTCTTTGCATCTGAATTTGATACTTCAGTGACTGACTTACAGATGCTTTTTTTTAACCAACTAAAAAACCAGAAATCAAACCATAAAAACAACAACCACCCCCCAAACCTCCAAACAACAGGTGAGATGTTCCTCTGGAAAATAATGTTTATATGAATTAATCAGGTGGGGAAGAGAAACGAAATTAATGATTTAAAGAATTGCTTGCTAGACATACTCAATAAAAAGACAGAATGTGTTACTTTTCTACTACATCTAAGTGTCTGAAAATGAAAGTATTTCTATTGGCATACCCTGGGATTTATGACAATTGGGTTTTGGTGTGGGGTTTTTTTTCTTTCTTTTTTCCTCCAGGAAAGTTTAAAAAAACCAAACAACCAGGTCCTGGATATTTTTTAGCTGTCCATATAAGCATATCTTGTGTGGTCTGATATGTAGTTTAGGGTGTAGTTTTCAAAAATGTCAAGCATGCACGTGACTTATAAGCCCACATCACTTTTCAGTTTTGACAATTTTACAGAAATCATCCAAAGGCCAGAACAGCAATGGACATTCATACCCACTAGAAGATGTATTTTACAGTAAATTGAGCTTATGAAAGGAAACCTGTTGAAGCTACTTTCTCACAGGCCAAACTGCTCATCATTAGTTGACAATACTCCAGTCCTGTTTTATGGAAAACATACTTACTTATCTAATCATCTCCTGTCCCTGTATTAGTACCTTGCTACATTATAATACTTTTTTTTTCAANAGTTTTCCCATATAATGACTCTATAGAGCAAAAGACAAAATTAGGATTAAGCACCTATAAAATTGCAGTCTAGGCAATTCTTGTTGTAACCATTGCCTACTTCCTCATTTTCCAAAACTTTAACAGCAAGTCAGCAGATTTATGTTTTAGATGAAAGTCACCTAATTGCATTCCTTGGTTCGAGAAAAATAAACTTACAAAAAACTCATCTGTCTTGACTACAAAGTGAGTTTACAAAAGAACTTTAGTACAGAAAAATACTGGACAGGGTTCTGAATAGTTTTATTATTGCAATATTTATATAAAATACTTTTAAAAGCATAAGGACTGTTTTCACTCTTCATACATTTGTAGCATAAATATCATCAATGGTGGTAGGAACGATATGCATGTTTGGAAAATAAACCCTTTAAAGACTATGACTGAAACATACAGAAGTAGAAAAATAATCCCTTAAAGGAGAAATACACCATTAATTAACATGAGGATCTGGAGTCTTTT
>VYZW01049375.1:1097-19200 GCA_013401315.1 Balaeniceps rex
TATCTTTCCCATCAGTATCCATTCACTGTTCATTCTCTTTGTCCTTAAGGCTTTGTTCTCCTGTTAGAGTCAGCTTCTTGTGTCTTCTTCCTCTACCACTCCAATAGCTTCTATTTCTAATCTCCACCTTCTTCAGCAAGTCCTAGTCCAGGTTCTATTTTTCCAGCCGTTTCTCTGTTCTTGGTGTTCCTCCTCACGTGATAATGTAGCTTGCGTCGCTGTTGTTCTTTCTCATCACTGAATTCACCTTTCCGTCTTTATAGTTTCTCTTCTACTCTTAAAGCTCTACTCTCAGCGGACTCTTTGTACCCATCTTGTTCTTTCCTGGACTCTTAGTGTGGTTTTAGCCATGCCTCTGAATTAGGTGGCTTCTTCCTCTGCCAGTAAACGATAAGAGGAGAGACATGATCAGGCTGCTGGAGCAATAGTCGTCTTTACCTTCACTTTGAAGCCAGTGGGCCTTGCTGTTGGCTTCACTTTGAAGCCAATGGGCCTAACTGCTGTTAAGGAATGTCTTTCTGATTGTTGTACTATGTTATACTGATTGTTATACTATGGTATCCTTACTTGTTCTTTGAAGCACCAGCCCACTTTGATCAGGGCTGAGAGCATGCTTAGTAAGGACAAAAATTTAGTCGTCATTTACCATTGAAATGTACAACATATTGTTCAGAATAGTGAAGTGCTGATTTTCCAAAGATTTGAAACTTGATCAAATTGATGCAAAATTTAATGAGATTGCAAAAGCATATCCCTGCAAAATATCAAGTCTGTGGGCCAGACAGTTAATACTGGACTACAAATGTAAGATTATTACAAGAGAACCAACCACCAGGAGGATCTAATTATAATTTTCCCCAGAGGATAGACATAGCCTCATAATAGTAAAGAGCTTGGCTATGTAATATGGAGATAATACCCCCTAGGAAAATTGATACCAATTAAAAGCCTTTAAAAACTCTGTAATGTGTTTATAAAATAATTTTCAGTACAGAATCTGACATGCAGAAGAACACATGACCAGATGGTACTGTAAAAAAATTTACTGGCATTCATTTGTGGTGATCTGTAGAAGTCATCTGAATGTGTAGTTACCACTTCAAAGTAAATAGGCCAATTAAAACCCGTGTTGAGTAAAACCTTTCTATTATACCATTGGATATATGTGCATGCTTTTTCTGTTTATTGATGTGCCCATGACAGGTACAATGAAATGTGCATTAATTCCCTGGAGTTCAGAGATAAAGAAAAGTAGATGCACTTTTTTAGGAGTACAGCAACACTGCAGATCAATCATTTAAAAGATAAGTAAAAGAAAATGTTCTCAGAGCACAGGGTGAAAATTTTCAGAAACTGGAAAATCATCAGGATGCTGGTGTTAACAGCACTCCTATGGTGAGGGAACCCAGGGAGTCACTGGTGATGACAACTGATCAGGAGGTATCTGGGTTTTGTCTCATTTGAAAGTCTTCCAGCATCAGTGCTTTGCATTTGCATCTTTTGATTCTTTACTGACTCAGCAACTGTGTCTTTTTTAATAGGATTCTCTTTCCAACTGAGCCATGCCGGTTTTGCCTATTTTGGGACATCACTTGAGGTCATTGCGTCTGAGAGCAAGCCTGCAGACTAGAAAGTCAGTACTACTGATTTAGAGGGTGTGATGAAGAGATGTGGACAGCTGATGTAGCAGTTCACTGCTACTGAAAAGGAGAGCACTGTCTTCTTTCTCTCATTTTCCCACGGCTCCAAGGAACAAGCTCATGATGCTGTTTTTATTGCAGCTCCAGTGATTGTCAAAACCTCCTGAGCTAGAACTTCTAAAGTAAGAGAAAAACACTAAGCCAGCAGAAACACACAGATAATTTTCTACTGTTAGTGATTGCAGAGGAGTGCCTCAACTGATATAGCTGAAGTAAAGGAGGGAATACTTCACATGATGAGGAATAAGGGGGAGAGGGGTAGAAAGAAGCAAGCTTTCCGCTTTTGGCAGGATCATCTGGGTCAACCTCTGGAGCCACAGACTGAAACATCTCCTTAATTCAGTTTCTTTCATTCTTCATTTATAAAATTCTTTGTGTGCAGTATAGCTAGGCTTAACTTCAGCACAGTTCTTCATACCTCTGAACTGAAGGGGCACTTCATTGTCCTTGCTGAGCTCAAAGGAGCCTATTAATGCACATGTTTGTTGCTGACAAACATATCGTTATCACTTTGCCATGAGATAACTTAGTAGAGTGCTCTATACTCCATTATTTCCTTTAGGTTAGAAACTAATAACAAAAAGAAAAGGTTTGTACTAGTAAAAGATGACTTTTAAAGCAAAAAATGGCATTAACAATTGCTCCTGCTTTTTTTACTGAAAAAGATGCTCTTTGAAAGTTTTCCACCAGCTTTATTTTTCCCTAATTTATTTTCATCAGTGAGATACAGATCTCCTATCCTTATGCAAATAGGTGTTTTCAGTTTCAGAAAACCCAGCCAGGATACCCCTCCTTCCACACTTGTAATGAGGAAGAAGATTCTTTTTTCATCAGTTGACATCTTTTAGACTGAAATCCTTGAGTCTTGCAATGGTCTTGAGTGAAGCTGAAATTTCAGCATCAGCACTCCACTCTTTCATTGCCTGTTTCTTATACTCTCACGGGGAAAAACTTTGTGAGAAGGTCCAATGTCACAGCTGCATAAGGATGAGCTCTGGGTATTATCTTTCTCTCTTCTCCATATCCTTTTATAAGCTATCAGTTAACTATGTGTATGTGTTGTCTGGTTTCTGACAATACCAGGGCATAAATGCTAATTAACGACAATATACTTTTCATTAACAGCTTTGCCATAGAAGCAGTTATATGGAGTTTAATTTTAAGAAATGTATTTGGTGTTAAATAGTCCACTAGTTCTATTTTTATAAAAGTTCTTTAATCCTTAAAAAATAGAGGTTAGTACATTGGAACGTTGATTCACATATATTTGCTCCAGCAATGCTGAATTTTTCTTTCCCATCTATTCTAAAGTCAAATACATCATTACTTTTTAACACATGGATACTGATTTGTAGTTCATCTTGGGAGCCAGAGCACTCTTATTCCCATCAATATATAGCTGCCTCTAGGCAGGAAGCATTTCTTAAAAACAGTGAGGATGCTGTCACAGGCTCTCACTCAGTTTTTTTTCTTTTTTTTTTTTTTTTTTTTACTTTACCAATCCTGTACTCACACAAGGACTGTGAAATGCTTTCAGGTTATTCAGATAGTGTCCTCGTGCACAATAACATTGTGAGAACAAGAAATGTAAGTAATTCCTAAAGACTTGTACCTCATGTAGCATTAAATTGCAGAACTGGAAAAAGTAGGAATCTTAAGTTACAGTAAGGTGTGGACAACAGAACATGCAAACATTGGTCAGGAATGATAAGCAGAATTGTAAAATTGTTTTTGGTACGGTAATAATAACTGAGTGTTGATAAAGACTTTGTGGCTAATTCTGTATTCTCTAAGTAAAGAGGGTACACAAGTCAAGTTGATAGTAATCTTGATGTATTTCGGGGATAAGTTCTTCAAGATAGAGATTGATGCAATTGCTTGTCTGTAAAATACCAAGAATGTTTAGGCACTCTCTGAATTATAATACAGAAACATGGTAGAGGTTTGTGTTCTGTTCCTGATTCTCTATCTGAATTACTGTGTAACCTCTGTTGTATCACTTACCCTCAATATTTCTTTGTTCCTTCACTTATGAGATGGCTATTAATAGCTTTACTTAATACATTATATCTAAAAAAAACCCCCATATAGCAGTTTGTCTGAGGCAAGAACTTTGTCTTTTACTTGTTCTGTAAAGCTGTACTATACCTTTGGTCACTGTAAACCTGTTAATGAAGAGAAACATGGATAATGCCTGAAGCTCTAGCCATTTTTTCTTTCATTCTTTCTGCCCTAGAGTGTGGGAAGACTCTAGGCAAAGATACGTTACAGGTTACGGATATTGTTAATTCTCACTTAACAGTAAACGTTTGCTCTGTTTGTGTAGATTATATTTCAGTTAAACAGTGTTTGAGTGTGTTTGATAATCCATTGAGAGAGATTATAAGAGAGAGCTGCTCACTTTCCAAATATGCCTTTTGATCTCTTGAACACATTCGTATGGTCAGTTGCTTTTTTGATTCATAATACAAGAGATTCCAACATCCAGGCTGATTGCAGCCTGCTGAAGGAAGAAGTCAGAAGGGATTTAGTCTGTTTCCTAATATTCCTAAATGTTAAATGACTCTTTGTGCTGTCTACATTGGCAAAATGTACTGCAAAAAGTGGGCATGTTCTCTGGAGTTTGTTTATAAACATCAAATATTATCAAATATTATTATTATAAACATCAATTATTATTATTGTTGTTATTATTATTGTTGTTGTTGTTATTATTATTATTATTATTATTTTATTTTGTCCTTGTCAGGACCTGGCAAAGCTGGCAGCTGGTTCAGTGTTGAAAAAGTTGAAAAACATATGTCAAAACTTCCAAAGTCCTTTACGCTAGGCAGTATCTCAAGTTCCATAAGTAATGTTTAAAAATACCATGGAGCTTGTCATGGAGACACTTAAAAGGGAAACTCAAATTTGGAACCCCAAGATTCTGTCTATTGTCCCAGCCCTTCCTTGAATATATTTTGATGATAAAATCTTGCATCCTTTAGGAAGACTTTCTCAAAAAAGTAATCTTCCCATTTTATTCCATAAAGAAACAAAATATAAAGCGTTTTAGTGGCTTGTGAGTAGAAGTAATGGAAAACTGGAGGATTTTTACTGTTTAACTGAAAGTTTGACAAGTACTGACCATCAGCAAAAGTGAATGAAAAGAAAACGTTATGGGTTTTTTTTCCCCCCTTTGAATGTACAACAATTAAGAAATTATCTAGTTATGAACAGTCTTAAAATAACAGGTTGCTCTCTCCAGTATAGCATGCAGGGGAAAATCTAAAAAAACAAAGTCACAACAGCATGTGAGATGGAGAAATTAAAATGTAGTAGCAGATTTATTAACTGCCTTTTGACTGGGGTGGAGGAGCAGAACATCAGGGAGGAAAGTACATGTTTAAAAGCTTACAACTGGAAACAGGGAAGAAGAGTCTTTGCAGAATGCATTCTAAAAATTTTGCCCTTCGTAATATTCTTATAAGCCATCTTTCCAAATTTTAGATACTGTGGATCCCTGTGTGGCATTTGGCTGTTCTTTAGGGGGAGTTAATGTAGGGCAGCTATATGAAATGTAGTAGATATGTCTATAATAATTTTAAGGTAACAAAAATATTTAATAATCACCAATTGCCATCTACATTTATTTTTAGCCCCATCTATCAAATGTAACAGTAGCTGAAGTTGAGCAAAACCATGGTCTTCTATATTTCCTCAAGTGATTAATAACTCCTGGCCTGAAAATTCTATAATTGATTTGATGTTTGAGAGTTAATGTTGATCAAGTATTAAATGGTTTTGGTTACATGGTTCAAAGTGGTAGTTTCCCAGTTATCAGCAGCTTTGAAGAGGCCAACTCCAGGCGTGGCTCATTCTTCTCTTGGATGTTTTCCTACAGACTAGGGAGCTTATGTTCCTGTCTGTAAATAGGCTTCTTCACAGGAATCAACCAGAAGAGGTCTTCTACCAACCTCCGGTTTCAGTTTTTAAAAGAATGAAAAAACGTCAGGGTTTGCATAGATAAGGTTTTAAACAAGTTTACTGTAGACAGTAAAGAGTTCAGAGTTTACTGTTTTGGGTTATGCTGGGTCAGTGTGCTACTGCTGGTCACCATTTAGAAGTTTATTTCTGTAATGGGGAACAGAGTTATGAAACCTTGCATTTTGAAAGATAAAATGCAAATCTGTACATCAGGAAGAATCAAACTTGAAGAAACCTGGAAAAAAAAAGAAAAAAGGAAAAAAACCGAAGCATCTAATAGTTTGAGACAGGCAGGTATGTTCACGCTACCTTGTCAGATATTAGGATGAGACTATGGTGCCTTGGCAGCTTCCCCCTTCTTATTAGCCAGCTGGATTACAGCAGCAGTCCATCCAAGGAAGTAATTCTTAGAACCAGATACCTAGCTTCTCTGCCAGCTCACGTTTAGTTTTGAAAACAATAACTGGAAGGAACTTGATTGCGTCCAGCCAGTAATTTCCTTTGGACTCAGAGATACAGAACCAGAAATAGTCCTCTGATGCTATACACAATGTAATTTAATGTAATTCTTCTAGCCTTCATCTATATGAATATTAGGCAAATGAATTTAAAACTTTTTTCTTTTTTTTTTTTTTTAAATCACAAAGCTACTATGGCACCCAAAAGTGATCCTTGGTCTGATTATTGTGTATGTGTTTTTACTGGAGGTTGCACAGATTTTTGTTATAGCTGCAGCATTTATATTGTAATTAAGGCTGTGTCAGTGTTTCTATTATGACCTTGCTTCAACAAATTACTCCAGGCTGAAACTTGATGTACAGGAGCAAAATTCTCTTTGCAATGCACAGGAAATAGGCTGTGTTTCTCTGTGTGGCAGTAGCACCCTCTCCACTCTTTTTTTTTTTCTTTCTCATTGTGTTATTTTTCTTGTAAATCTCAGTTTTGGTGCAATTCATTTTAAAACTGGCAATAATGTAAAGTTGAACAAATACAGAAACAGTTTTTCCTATGTGAGTCTGTCGTGGTTTAGCCCCAGTCGGCAACTAAGCACCACGCAGCCACTCGCTCACCCTCCCCCCCCACGGTGGGATGGGGGAGAGAATCGGAAGGGCAAGAGTAAGAAAACCCACGGGTTGAGATAAGAACAGTTTAATAATTGAAATAAAATAATAATAATAATAATAATGATAATAATAATAGTAATGAAAAGGAGAATGAGAGAGACAAACAAAACCCAGGGAAAAGAAAACAAGTGATGCAACCGCTCACCACCCGCCGACCGACACCCAGCCAGTCCCCGAGCAGCAATCGCTGCCCCCCGGCCAACTCCCCTCGGTTTACATACTGAGCATGATGTCATATGGTATGGAATAGCCCTTTGGTCAATTTGGATCAACTATCTTGGGCTGTGCCCCCTCCCAACTTCTTGTGCACCTGGCAGAGCATGGGAAGCTGAAAAAGAAAGTCCTTGACTAGCCTAAGCACTACTTAGCAACAACTAAAACATCAGTGTGCTATCAGCATTCTTCTCATCCTAAATCCAAAACGCAGCACTATGCCAGCTACTAGGAAGAAAAGTAACTCTAACCCAGCTGAAACCAGGACAGAGTCCTAGGAAAAAAACCTGTAAACGTAAATGTTTATCTGCACCAAGAAGCCAAAGTAAAGGCATTCATAGAAGAATGTTAGGGGTGGAGGGGAGAGAGATCAGAGAGGAAGCTTCCCAATGAACATAAAAATTCTTGGTCTATGCTGGTCTATTCCTCAGGTTGGACCTGCCAGCAAGATGACACTTCGATCTAGAAGTCTATGTGGTCCATCTAGCTTCTTCTTCCCCATCATCAGCTTGATAGCGGGGTCATATGAGCATATAGCTATTTAACAATGCACTTCTATTACTATGGCTGGTGTCTAGTACAAAAAGAGGTTATTTTCTTTCAAACTATCTCTTCCCCATAAGTATAACAAATGAATGCTTCCTGCCCTCTTAATGAAATTGTTTTCCTGAGGGAGAAATGCTTCTCGCCTTTTGCTCCTCCTCCAAAATCCAAGAAAACCCTGTCCCTTCCAGCTATTCCTGCCTGATAAAAAGGCAAAGGGAAGGTGCTTGGGAGGATAGAACCTTTTTCAACAGACAGTGCTTGTCACTAGAGTTCTGGAATAAATCTAATGCTGCTCTTCAGGTTGGATAAGGTTAGGTACCTTGAGTGACTGGCATTTTATGTCACTTCTTTTGTCGATGAAGAGACTACATCCTCCAGGGGATGATTCACAACATTACTGGAACCTTAAGGCAAATAACCTAACACCTTTGATTTCCCTTTTGCTTAGAATTTGTACATTTTATATGTCATCAGAAAGGAAGAGTAATTGAAAAAATGGCTGATAATTCCACTTCCTATGCAAAAAATATACTGACAGTTATTTATTTCCCCAGTTAAGAGTGTTTCTTTCTGCTTTTTAAGAATTTTTAAAAAATATTTAAAAATCAGATTGTATTTCTGATGTAATAATGTGGAAATAATTAAAGGTTACTGTCTGTATTCTTCCTTCCTTCCCACTCTGTCAGTGTATCTGCAGGACGTAGGGTCAGTAGAAAACTGATGAGGCCAGCAGGAGATTTGAAGCTAATGTGATGTTATGCTCCTAATATCCTCTTGCTAATCATGTACTTAGGAAAATGAGTTAAGCACAAGAAAATATATGCACAAAGGTATACATGTTTTACTTATATTTGACTAAGAACAGTTTCCTTAGTTACTTACATAGTGTTAAAAAAAGCCTTTCCAATAAAAGAAATTATTTGTTTCTCACTTAAGGAGAACAAGCAATGGGAGTTTAATACACAATCAGATAACAGATGAGTTTACAAAGCCATTCTGCAATTAGGGATGCTTACGTTTGAATGTGCCGCCTTCTCCCTCCTTCCTGCACCTCTGGTAGATACACCTGTACTTGCAGCTTGTTGCAATTTAATATTGTGTCTATCATGGTTTGCTCCAGGAAGAAAAAGCTTCATAGATGAGTTATGTTAGCTATAATGCCTAGCCATCACTTTGTTAGTTACATCTCCATGAAGTAAAGCAACTGTTAAAATATTTGCTTCATTTGTAGACTGAGGGGTGCTCCCATCTCTAAATGATTTACATTATTTACAACAGCATTATTCTCTGCAGTGAAGAAAGAGGTTGAATTCTGGTTTGAAATCGAAACAATTAGAAAAAACAGTAGTACATTAGGCCACTTAAATGCATTCCGACTCCTTTGAGGATCTGGCTTGTCAGCAAAGTGTGATGTTCTTGAATATAGTGACTGCTTAAAAAAAAACAAAGCCAAAAAGAACGCACAACCCACCACCTAATCAAAGATCTGAAAATGGAAAATTTAACTGAATGGAACTTTGAACAAATTCACACGATCTCCATGCTGCCCACTGGAAATAATACCCACAATTTTTCTTTCATAGCTTGTTTGTGTTCTCCTTCTTTCATTTCTTCATATGTACAACATCAAGGAAACTACCATCTCTGCGATGTAGGATGTAAAATGTAAATGGGACTGTCAGCAAAACCTGCTATGTTCCCGCTATTTTATTTCCTAGCTGACAAAACAGTTTGCACAGTTTTATTTAGTTACAATTCAAATAAACGGTTACAGAATAGTTTTCCAGAACTCATCGAGTAGCCAAAAGTAAATAAGGAAAATGAATAAAAATAGACATAAAAAAATTAGGATCTTTAAATGTGATTCGCAATTATCAGTGAAGCTGTACTCATAGCTAACACTCTTCTCCTCCTTCCTCTTTGTTAAAGGCTTTCCATGCAATAATTGTTCTGATGATATAATAGGTCTTGGATACAAAAACATTCTCTTTACTGAATGCAAGCTGACTAGCTTCAAATGTAGAAGCATACATAAACAGGAATCCATGAGTATATGAAGATATGATTAAAGAAAAAAAGATCTGTTACACCTTCATATTAACCTTCAACACTATAGGTGAACAGTATTTCCTGCCAAGTCACAGTACCATTCTGTTAGTGCTTGATATAATATTTAGCATTGTTTCGGGATGTGCGATCATGTGATTCCTACTTTCTACATGGCAACCAATGCAGAAACAATCTGTCAAGGACTGTCATTGAGGATCAATGCTAAATGTTACTCAGCAGGATGCAGACTGTATCTCGGTGGGTGTCCTCCTACTATGCTTTGATTATGTTTGTTGTAAAGAAAAGCCTAGTTGTGCTTACAGCATTAATATTTCACCCCCTCTGTGGAAGATGTATTACAGCCTCTTGATTTGTCCCTGTTTCAACAAGATGTGTTGTTTAAAAACATATAGACAGCATTTTCAAAGATTCCTTCAGTATAATCTGATTATAAAGGGGTTATGTGACAGTTTGTCTCTGCTGCTTATTGTGTGGCTTAAATCTCTGAGGACAAGCTGACTGAACATCCATACAATTTAGAGTCTGATGGCAGCTGTGGTTCAAAAATGTTGTTTTGGGCCAGATCTAGGGTCATCTGAGGAGGCATGTCGGCATACACCAAGGTATCAGAAGGATTTTATATTACTTATTGCTTCTTATAGCTTCGTTAGATGACAATACATGGGTATGTGGGGGGAAGATTTGATTAAACAGAGTGGTAGTTTATTAACTTAGAGCGAGAAGGGAAGAGAGAAGAGGGAGGAATTTTTTATACTTCACTGTGTGAGTGGGGAGTAGTAAGCCTACAGATAAATCTTCATCTCTGAGCATTGATAAATAGGTAGGGTTATATATTGTGAAAGACAAAAACCAGATATTACACTGGACAGCAAGCTGACCTATTGCTTTTATAAAAGGATATTTTGAGCAAAAATATGTATTTCAGAGAGTGTGTCTGTGTTTTCCTCATGACAAAAACACTCACCCATGGCTTTCCTTGCTTCTTAATGTTTGCTGTCTTCGATAATTTTGTAACACTGGTGCTCTACTAACAAACTTCCAGGCATGAACGAATACATACTAGAAGACCTTACCATGTGGATGGAGCTGACAAGTACTCTCTAGATGACGATCTGGTAAATCTAGAAGTTCTAGATGAGGTACTGTACTGTCTGAGTAGCAGTTTTTGACAACTGTGCCTCATATTTTGCCTGTTCTGCTTTTTAGGCTTCTTTTAACAGAATGAGAAGAGTTCCTTCTTGCAAGCTTTTGTCTCACCATGGCACAGGAATTGTCACGTGACTGATCTGCTATCATCAATTCATTAATATTCTATATAGTGACATAAAAGCAGTAGCAATGAATACTATTACGTGGAAGAATTTAATTATGAGTGATGCTAGTTTAAATTATTTTGTGAGTTTCTTAAAATGTGAAGTTTAGTCATGAAGATCTAGATTTAAGTGATTTTTTCCTAAAATGGATGAATTTATATAGAGTAATATGGTATCTAGAGCTTCTGGATAAAACGGTATCAGTTGCATATTTCACTATATCACCTATATGCAGAGTATCTGTAAATTTTTGTTTTGATGATCCTTAAACTGCATGCCAGCAAGAAAAAGACATAATACTAAAATGTGCTAGTGTCCTGTTTAAAACAGTCTCTTACTGCCACTTAAAATTTAATCCTTGAAAAATTATTATCCTTACTTCATGGTCAAATAAAAAATTAAATGGAGATGTACTGTGAAGTGCAGCAACAATATGCATGGCCATTTTCTCTTCAGAAGGTTTGCTTCTCAGGCTGGTATAACAAAATATGTACTAATCTGGAAATAGGAGTTGCCATTTAAATTAGTTTTGTGGCATTAGCAAGAATTTTGAAAATATTTGTTTGGTTTAGTGGTGTTGGCATTTGAAAAATAATTAGTAACACTTATAATAAGTGTTTCTTAATCAGTGTTCTCAGTATATTTACAAAAGTCTTCTTAACTGGGAAAATACTGTTTAACTATCAAACTTTTTGTAATCTTCTCAGGATACAATTATCCATCAGCTGCAGAAACGCTATGCTGACTTACAAATTTATACTTACGTTGGAGACATTTTAATAGCCTTAAACCCCTTCCAGAATCTCAGCATTTATTCTCCCCAGGTAAGAGAGATTCCAAGCTGTGGACAGTATTCACTTTACATTTTATATTAACACCACTGGCTAAAATAGTTAAGTGATGTTGGAAGCTAGGAGCACAGACTAAACCCCAGCCTCTTCTTCTTCCAGAAAAGTGTCACTTCAAATCTTTTAAAGTTTTTGGTTTGTTTTTTTTTTTTCAATTTGGTCTCATTTGATTTCATTCCTTTCTGCTTGGTGGCACAAATTCCACCACAGGAGGGATGAAGATTACCCCAGCCACAGCTGTGCCTCTTGTCTGGCATTTAGGGCTTTCTTCTGGGAAACAGAAGATGGTTATATGAACTTCCTCATGCTGAGGCTGTCGCTTCCTGAAGAATTGCTCTGACTGTTGGGTTATTACATGTCCTGTGCCATCAGCTGCTGCTTAAAAGAAACAAGTGAATCAAGTGCTCTAAAGATAGAGGCAGCTTAATTCCGTACAAATATGAAGAGAGGTGGAGCCATAAATCTTAGTCTCCATGGGTGCCTAAATCAGGGTTGCAGGTAGAGGGGACAGATTTCAGATTCACTGTTATCTTTGAAGTTTCTTTTGTATAGGTTGGGTATTTCCTTGGTTGAATGCTCGTATTTGAAATTCTGTTCCTTGTGATGCAGTTCTCTTCACTGTCTTGTGCGAGAAACATCAGAGTGCATTTTAGATGTTGTAATTTGTATTTTGGAAGTTGGGCAGTGCCAAGAATTACCACTGTTCTTCCACGTGATTCAGTGGAAATTCTGTGGTAGAACAGGCAACTATCTTCTGTTGAACAGGTAGAAGATAGTCACTATCCTCTTTCCAGTTCTTAATTATGTAGCTAAGTTGCGTATTTTGACTATTGTGTATTCTTTTTTAAATTCAGTTCTCCAAGCTTTACCATGGTGTGAAGCGTTCATCAAATCCCCCCCACATATTTGCCTCTGCGGATGCTGCCTACCAAAGTATGGTTACATTCAGCAAAGATCAGGTAAGAATCTGTTCATTTTGGTTTAGATTTCATATTAATTGCACTGCCACTATACTACATGGCTATGGCTAATGTTCTGTTATATTGTACTTCAGGAAATTCTTTTCTTTAAGCCTTTTATTCGTACATCAGGAAAACCAGAGTAGAAATCTAGTCAGGTTTGGGAATTCTGGAGAGGACACAGTGGCATAAAAGAGACCAAAAGGTCAAATAAGGTAATAGGGTTACCTGACCAATATAGTTTCCTGGATACCCATGAAGTCTTGGCAGTTGACACCAGCTGCAGAGTGCTGCGGTACACTCTGATTCTAGCCTGTCTTGCACTACGTATTGTAATAATTTACACTTGTGTAAAACAGGAGGGTTTCAATGCCATAGCAGATTAACAGAGTTTGAACCACATTTCCGTTGCATAAAGACACTATCAAGCAATGGGTAATCAATTCCTTTAACTACAAGTCACAAAAAATGGGAACCATTAGCTAATTTTTTTAGTAAAATATATTAAGGACAGGTCTAATATAAATGTAATAAGGACACAAATCCAATTATATAGCAATTATTTTAATGAGAATGAATTACCCTGCTGTAGAACCTAGATTTCTTACTACATTCTTAAGATTGTAACTTTGTACTCTTTCTAACTTGATGTGTTGTGTGCACATGAATATTGAGGGCTAATAATTATTTTTATTTATAAAATCCTCCTGATTTTACCCTGCACATCACACAATAATTCATATGAAATGCTTTTTTAAAATCACAGAAGCAGAATAAAATAATAAAAAACCTGTAATCAGAAAATACCAAGCAAAGAAGACAAATAAAAGGGACATTGAAGTTGAAGAAAAAAGGAGTTGTTCTGAGTATGTGGAAGTACACTGGCCTGAGAGATGGCTAGTACTTCTTTAATGGCTTATATGCTCTTTGATGGAGGCATTAAAGAAAACAAGTACTCATGTAGAATAAGATATGTGAAAACTTATCTGGGGAAAAAAATAGTTTTGACATCAGCCCGTCAGGCTAACTTTGTACATCTTTAATATTATATGATTCATACCCATTTAAGTAGTAATTTGCATTTAGATCTACCTCAGTTTCTTATTTGCTGTTTGCAAAGGATTACAGGAGCATGTTTATCTCCATTACCTGGCCAATGTTATGTTGGTTCTTCAGGTAAAGGTGCATTAGATAAACACTGTAGCCAGGTCAAAAATGTATTGCTTATGTTTGCTTTATCCATTGAGCTTTCCCTTGTATTTTCCCGTGAAGCCTGAAAATTGACTCCAGGTCTAACATTTCTCCTGAAGCTGAAGTCAAGTTTGGGCCAATTCTACAAGAGTACAATTTGACACTGTCTCCCACAGCATTCTCCTGGAGAAGCTGGCAGCTCATGGCTTAGGCAGGTGTACTCTTCAACGGGTAAAAATCTGGCTGGATGTCCAAGCCCAGAGAGTTGTGGTGAATGGAGTTAAATCCAGTTGGAGGCCAGTCACAAGCAGCGTTCCCCAGGGCTCAGTTTTGGGGCCAGCCTTGTTTAATGTCTTTATCAATGATCTGGATGAGGGGATCAAGTGCACCCTCAGTAAGTTTGCAGGCAACACCAAACTGGGCAGGAACATCGATCTGCTCGAGGGTAGGAAGGCTCTGCGGAGGGATCTGGACAGGCTGGATCAATAGACCGAGGCCAATTGTATGAGGTTTAACAAGGCCAAGTGCCAGGTCCTGCACTTGGGTCACAACAACCCCATGCAATGCTACAGGCTTGGGAGAGAGTGGCTGGAAAGCTGCCCGGCAGAAAAGGACCTGGGGGTGCTGGTTGACAACCAGCTGAACATGAGCCAGCAGAGTGCCCAGGTGGCCAAGAAGGCCAACAGCATCCTGGCTTGCATCAGGAATAGTGTGGTCAGCAGGAGTAGGGAAGTGATCATGCCCCTGTAGTTGGCACTGGTGAGGCCGCACCTCAAATACTGTGTTCAGTTTTGGGCCCCTGAGTACAAGAAGGACATTGAGGTGTTGGAGCGTGTCCAGAGAAGGGCAGCAAAGCTGATGAAGGGTCTGGAGAGGAAGTCTTATGAGGAGCGGCTGAGGGATCTGGGGTTGTTTAGCCTGGAGAAGAGGAGGCTGAGGGGAGACCTTATTGCTCTCTACAACTACCTGAGAGGAGGTTGTAGTGAGGTGGGTGTTGGTCTCTTCTCCGAAGTAACAAGCGATAGGACGAGAGGCAATGGCCTCAAGTTGCGCCAGGGGAGGTTTAGATTGGATATTAGAAAAAATTTCTTTACTGAAAGAGTGGTCAAGCATTGGAACAGGCTGCCCAGAGAGGTGGTTGAGTCACCATCCCTGGTGGTATTCAAAAAACGTGTAGACGTGGCACTTCGGGACATGGTATAGTAGGTGTGGTGGTGTTGGGTTGACGGTTGAACTAGATGATCCTAGAGGTCTTTTCCAACCTTAATGATTCTGTGATTCTAAGAGTTTTATGTGTTCTACAAGAACTCATGGGCTTTAACCGTATAAACTGTTGTACATGACTTCTCTAGTCACACAGAGACAATTAAGTTAGGTATTGTACCCCTGTAAATCCATCATGTTTTGTTTCCAAGAACAAAATACGTGACAAGAAGCAAATAAATGAACTGCAGATGTCATATTGCACACATTATTTAGAGTTAATACCTGCACCTGCTGTCAGACACCACAAGACACCACCAGAGAACTGCTACATCTTTCAGACCTTTTCAGAAAGCTCAGTTCTATATGAATCGTCATTGCATCAAGTATTTTTAGGACCTTGTATCTTCTCGCAGCCAAGAATCTTGTATGTTCACAGTGTGGTGCAAATAATTTTTAGGTGTTTGCATAAAAAACACGAATCTATTCAACTGCTCAGTGTTATCTTTTTAATCTTATGTCAGTTGATACTGTACCTCAAGTAGACTAATATTTGTACTGGTGATCTGTAGAACACATAAAAAAAAGGGAAAATAATAAATGCTGTTAGAATTCTTACTTGCTATGATCTGAAGGGTTCACGCTTCAGTGTTCAGGTGCAAACTGGCCATCAATGTGTACTGGCCTTCTACTTCCATCTCGTCCATGAAGCATAACAGCAGAGAGGAGGATACCAAGTGATTTAGACCATTCTAGCTAATCCCTGAGTCTGGAAGCCATTTGGAGAGCCTATAAAGTGCCATGTGTTAAGCACTGCTGACTCAAGAACAAGATGGATATGTTCTCCCAGAATCATCCAATGAACAGATGCATATTTTTCTGAAATGTTTAGATGCTAGTTTGCTGTTCTACCTTGAATATCCACATCACCTACAGAATAACCTCTCTACACAGCAGCAAATATTTAAGATTATTTTTAAAGCCAGGAGCAGACTTTTGGTCAGTGTGTTAAATACAGCTGTACCCTGTGTTTCTTGTTAATTCATATGAAGTCAATGCAGTGAGCTCAGATGCACTTTTGAATTATGTCACGTCAATGGAGCTGTGGTAATTTTCTGAGTTTTAAGCATTTGAAACAAGCTGCATATCTGCATAGCGTGTATTAGCCTGTAGACGTGATCACTCATTTATGTGTCTTACCCCTTAGAAATTCAGTCACTGCTTCACACATATGCACATTGCTGTCAGGCATTGCAAGATGCATTTTAGTAATCTAGGGAATAAATTATTACACTGAGCCTTTGCTGATCTTTCCTTTCAGAAGAGAGTTGAGGGAGTTGACCTTAAAGTATTTTGTAGTATTTTGGTACTAAACACTAAATAACAGATAGGAGCAGTAATAGCTGAAATGGACCATGTGCTGAGCTGGGCACTTAACTGTTTTGTTTTGTGTGTTCAGTGCATTATCATCAGTGGGGAAAGTGGTGCTGGAAAGACAGAAAGTGCCCATCTGATCGTCCAACATTTGACCTTCTTGGGAAAGGTATTTCTTAGCTGATCATGTAAAACTATGAACAAATCCTCCCAACCCCACCCCCAATTTCCACTTTATTTAATCTTTAATACTTAAAGCCATTCATGTGAATTGTCCCACTTGAGTTAGGGACAGAGTAATCATGCATGTCAGAGTATTGAATTAAGATACTACAGTATGACCCACACCAAGCCATTCAATATTTTTTAAAGAGAAGGTGCCACATCCCGAGTGTTCAGTGCCTGTAGTTATCTACAGTGTTTATCACGTATACCATTGTTCACTTATACAAGAAAGAATGACATATCTTGCTACGGCTCTAATCTTAGAAGCTCTTACACATTTAAATGTTACGAGTAATGCTATTAGTGCAAAATGATGGGAAAATCAAGTGTGTAAGGTTAACCTTAAGTAGATGTGTTTAGTTTTTGATGGTTTTGGTACTCTAATTATATGACACCTCAGAGACAGAACAATTGTAGAGAAAGAAGAATCTGTTTTTTCTACCTGTGGGAGAGTTCCTCATCAATTTGTTGGCCCTGTTGTTGTATAAGTAGAAAGTTTACTGCAGTATCTAAGTCCATACAAGCATGAGAAAGGGATGCTATGCTTCTGAAGCAAGAATTGGATTGTGGGTAAGCAATATATTCTTTTAATGATCCTTCTGGTCTGTATGTGTTCTGTCAAGGCCAATAACCGTGCTTTGCGTGAGAAAATTCTTCAGGTGAATCCTCTGGTTGAAGCATTTGGGAATGCCTGCACTGCCATCAATGACAACTCAAGTCGCTTTGGAAAATATCTGGAAATGATGTTTACGCCCACGGGAGCTGTAATGGGGGCAAAGATTTCTGAATATCTACTTGAAAAATCAAGGGTCATAAAACAGGCTGTGTAGGTATATTAATTGTCTGTCCTTTCACATTTATGTAATGTTTGGATTCTGTTTAATTCTCCAAAATTATTTATTTCAAGTGCTTTTGTGTCTTCTGCTAAGGCAGTGATCCTTTGTACAGTGCTATGATGACAAGAATAGTTAGTTAGGTTCTTTTGGAGTGGAAGCCAGAGCTGCTTCATTCTTTGGAGAAATATTGTGGCTGGCTGGGGTTTCTGTGTTTCACAGTTGCTGATCCTACACCATTAAAACAAGTGGGAGATTTGCTACCTACTTCAGTGAGCTCATGATAAGAACTGCTACTTTTACATTGTACAAGATGCCACAAGAATAAACACGTGTGCTTTAAAGGGATACTTGTTTTTTTTCCAGGGGAGAGAAAAATTTCCATATATTTTATTATATTTATGCTGGCCTTTATCATCAGAAGAAACTTTCTGAATATAGACTTCCTGATAAAAAGCCTCCTAGGTAACTATCACTCACTTGTTTTAACTGCTTGTTGTAATTAGAATCATAGAATCATAGAATGCTTTGGGTTGGA
>VYZW01049376.1:0-37978 GCA_013401315.1 Balaeniceps rex
CGCTGTCTATGTCATTGATGAAAATATTAAACAGATGTATGACAGGGTATGACAAAAGTGCTGTACCACAATTTTACTTGCTGTTTGTATAAGATCTGTTACTTAACGTTTCGGTAATACCTCTTCTAACATCGTCTATCATTTTTATTTAGTGTTGCACTGGAACTACTTGTCACTGTTAAGGGATGTTAAGAGAGTGGCCACCTCCTCCAGCCACTGGGGTCCAGCCCAGTGCCCGGTGACCCACGGTCTCTGCCCAGGCTGAGGAATGCAGCTGCTGCTTTCCCCTTTACAGGTTCAACCAGCAGCAAAGCTGAGCACATGTCCCAGGGACATACTGACACAGACAAACACACACACACACGCATGTGCACAGGACACTGACATGGTCGGTCACAGGGCTGCCACACACAGGACCCAGATCACAGACCAGCATCAACAGCCACATCCCCTCCTCTTCTGGGGCTGGCACAGACAGGAGGTCATTAGTGCAGGCACACACATGACGCTCTTGGGGTTCACAAGAATATGTGCGCTTGTGGGTCCCCTGAGTACTGGCTTCTCTGCCTGCCTTCTACCCCTGCTCAGATCTCAGACCTGCCCCATGGGTGCCCTACTTGGTAGCATGTCCAGCTCAGTGCTCGCTACAAACATGCAGCACTCACACTTGTCCCATGGGCACCTCAGACTCATGGATCCCCCCCAGGTACCAGCACGGACCCCCCACCCACCTGATACCCCTGCCCAGACCCAAGTGCCCCACACATGCTGGCTGGTCCAGCTTGAATTTTGCTGGTGAATTCACGTTCAAACCCCATGCACACCCGGTTTGGGGGAGATACAGGCCCTCTCCCCTCAGCAGCTGGCACCAGGCACACATGCTGTGACCTGTGGGCCTGCTTCAGCCATGGGCTCTGAGCGCCTTACTCCCCTCACTCATGCTGGTCCCCTCAGCAGCTGGTTTTGGGGACACACACTGTTCCCACCCCAAGGCTGGAGGTTAAAGATCCCCTCACTGGCTCCAGTAGCTGCACTGGGACCCCACTGGTTCCAGTAGCTGACACCACAGGCCAGGGGCACCTACAGGACACAGTCTGACTCCAGTAGCTGACACGCACTCCACTCACACCAGTCCCCCCAGTAGCTGGCAGTTGGGCCTTGGAGCATACACACACATGGGATAGAAAGTGAGATTAAACAGAAAGAGAGTTAAGAAAGGATTTAATAAGAATTTCTAAGATGACAGAACAGACTGCAGTGATCAGGTGCAGGGCTCAACGAGACGAGTGCACCGACAGGCCTTGTTTTACACATGACCAGCCCCTTTTATACCTTTTTTTCTGTCTACCCCTTCTTTGTTCCTCCCAGCTCCGCTTCTGCACATTTCCTGATCAGTTTGCATAGTCCCACTGACCCCCTCCAACACCCTGGACCCGTAGGTTCACATTATCATTTGCCAAGCCTGGGTTTGCTGCTTTCTTGAAAGACCATGAGTTAGTGTGCCTGATCAGGTTTGTTTCTGGTTATTGTCTTTGTTAACACTAATTGGTCAGGTTTTATGACTCTGTGTTTGTCTCCCTCCCTTTCCTTATCATCCAAACTGAAAAAATAAACATTCTCATGCTCCACATATCCTTACCAACTAGTGCCACCAACCAGGTTTGCTCTTATCATGACTTCCCTTATCATTTCTCAGGCAGGTTTGTCCTTGTACGTCCTTGTTTATGGCTCCTTTGGCCAGATACCCTCAAAGGTATCATTCTCCTTCCACATACCCTTACAGTCACCACCCTAATTTAGCAAGAAGCCATTGGTGAAGTGCTCTTATCATCCATAGACTTGTGAATTTCTAGACTTGTTTTTCATGGTGTTACAGCATTGGAAAAGAGGAAAACTCATTCATATTGAACAGGTTTAGAGGGGATTCTGAATCCTACCAATTTTGACCTTGAAAAGTCTTGAAAAGTGCACTATCCTTTGAGCACTGACAAGCACATAAAGAGACAGAAAATGAGTGAGACCTTGCAGTGAATCAGGACTGCTTCACCCAACAGAGCTGGTTGAAAAGAGAATGAGAAGGAAGGTGACAAAATGCCTAGGACAGAATTAAAAAAAAAAATACATATGTTTTTCAAACTCCATTTTCCTCTGCACACAGTATATTTGAAGACTATATCTTCCAGGCTTGGTTCAGTTAGCTTGGAAGCTTTGTGCTCTTTGTGCTTAGCAGTGTTCTTGGCCTTGCTTGCACTGACAGTTCTTATATCCTTGTTGATACTTTCTATGTAATTCCACACTAGCCCTCACTTTGCCCTACTCTCAGACAATTATGCTCAGCCACTCTCAGAGAAGCTTATCTTCTCCTCCAACCGGAGGGTTCCACCTGCCCCAGCCACTACTTTCTCAGATGAACTTAATATACAAACGGAAAGAAAATCAAATTACTTTGTCTGTCACAGACTAAGTAAGAAAAATAGATTCCTTCTTGGTTTACTGTTCCATTCCTGAAAAAATATGATTATGTTTTGGTTTAAGGCATGTTTTTTTACTTGAGCTGCTATCAAACCTTGATTGGACAATTTCAGAGAAGGCTTAGAACTACTGTGCTCAGTTTGGTCAGTTATATTGACATTGCTGGAATCAGGAATATAACCTAAAAGGCTAATGACAGACTCAAAGAGGAGAGAGTCAAAAAGTACAGTACTTCAGCTATTGCAAAAGTCCTCTTGCAAAAGTACTTTGAAATACCTGCATTATATGAAGCTCATCGCTGCTCATGGATTCAAAGATAACAGTGTCAGGCACAAATATCACCCATTTGTATTTTTTTTTTCAGAGAAGTGTAAATCCTGCCACAGTTGCCTGTCTCAATATTTCTTTAATATTTGTTTATTGAAATGTACTGTGGTCGAAGGATCTGTTACCTATTTACAAAGTCCCATTCCTTACCCTATCTCTAGGGCTGTTGCATTCAGATTCATGTTATTCACAGGACTTATTCATAGGACCGCAGTGTTAATGAATGCCCATGTGACAGGAATGCAGTCAAATAAAACACAATGTGCAAAAGCCCTACCACTTCCAAAAAATCACACTTTGGAAACCAAAGAGCACTTTGAAAGGTAAATAATTAGCACTCAGCTTAAGGAGTTTCAGGCACAACATTTTATTAACCATAATGGATCTTGGGTTTCTGACTTCATATTTATAAATCTATAAACGTGAAAGTTTCATAACAACGTTTTCTAACTACAGGGAGATCCAGAAGGACAAATCAGTCTAGCAATGACAACTTTCTAGAAGGCTGATCTGCGGAGAGGCAGAGGCAACAAAATAGACAAGCCTCTGTTCCGGTCCAGTCTAAGGGAGACCAGAGCCAGGGATATTCGTTGTGATACCCAGAGTATCGTTGTTCGCATTTGAGTGGCCTGTTCTGCCAATAGATCAAGGGCACAGGCCGTCTCGTTAGTAATAATTTATAAGACGGCTTGTAACCGGATGATGCAGTTTAAATTATAGATAGGTTCTCGAGCACCACTAACCCATTCATTGGGGTTCCAGGTGGCAGGTCCATAATGCTGGATTATACACTGAGGGGGCCATTCATCCTTGCCCTAGGTTTGGTTAATCCCCCCTACTAGAGAGGTATCAATGGACCGTCGATACCATTTGAGATTATCATATACCTTAACATCCAATTCGTTACCCTCATCCTCTGAGAGCAGAAAGAATAAGGGATGGATCAGACCCAGATAACACACTCCAGTCCAGTTTGCAGGCAATCGCTTGTATGCGTGGTAACCACAGATCCAATAATGGCCTTTCAATGCCCATGTGCCATTTTCAAACAGGCCTGTGGGTGTCGTTGGTTCTTAGAAATATTTTGTGTTATCTGATCCCAGAGGATGGTTTAACAGCTTAAGGTAGGATCCTGATAATGTTGACCATATTTTGCAAGACCAGGCACTGTTAATGTCCACACAAATATTATATATATGATATATATAGTGATATTATATGGACCACTGGTATGATTTACAGTGATAATTTTTGACTGATCGATAGGAGACCAAAAACTGGGAAACGGTTTAAAATACCCTGTTTGATTTACCCAGGCCCATCCGGGCACGCGAGGTATAAAGTTTGAGGAAGCGAAGTTGAGAAGTATACAGTATTTCCTGGTATCATTGCGTGGCAGTGGTTTAGTGATGTTGAGGTTAGAACAGTTTATGGGTTGACAACTGTCAGTGAGGCAATAATAGTCATAAGTCCGGTTGCACTTGTTGTTTCCCAAGAAAACACCACCCTCCTGCATTTGATGCAGACAATGTTCACCTTGGGCCGGGTATCATATCGCCCAGGGCTGCACGTCATCACTGTTGTCACTCCAATAGGAATCATTTTTGACCTTATTGTAATTACTCACTAGCCATTCAAGGGAAATAGGGATGGCAGTCCATGGCCAGCTTTCGAGGCCATTTGGGCCACCACAAACCCAACAATTGCTAAGGTTAAACTCACGGGCTATTTGGTAACCTAAGGCTATGAATTCATTTTCCCACTCACACCCCGAACTGGTGGAGAAGAGGGCTCCCGAGGTGTTTAGGGTGAGGAAGATGGTCACCCAAAGCAGCGTTTGCAATGATCTGCTAGACATCCTTTTACTGTTGGTTGGGTGTGGGGAGGGCTTTAATTCTGTACGTCTTAAATCTTTTGGGTCCGTTTTAGTAGATGGAGTGGTTATGGGGCCGTATTTTCACTCATAATTAATTAGTTCCTGAGCAACCTCTCACCAAGTCCACACTTTCTTCTCCTGGGGTTTACAATTAGGGGTCACCATTCCTTCTAGTGCGGCGACAGCCCTTTCACCTTGGGATAATGCCTGTATCTTCCCTTGTAATTGAATACCAATAGGCTTTAGGGAGTCGGGGAGGCCCCCTGTGAGAGGAGTCATCCGTTCTGGGTTGACCAGTATCATCACTGGGGACTCCTGTCTAAGTCTAAGCTCCCGATCGTACATCATTTGCAGGCATGCTGCCTTCTGTACATTTTCTACCAACTGATCGACTGTCCCCACAATAGCAAGTGGATCCCCTCCTTCCAAAGTATTAAGACCTCCTGCCCAATAGGCTGCTCTTTGAGTTAGGGACCGAGGTGCACAATGGTTGCTGGTGGTTAGGAACACTCCCGGCCCCCAGTAGCCGTCGGCTTCCTTTTCACTTAACAATATCTGATCCCCACCAGACAATGACACTCTCCAAACATATTCTGTCTCTGACTCCTTAGGAGCACAGCCAAAATCCTTTTTCAATTTAGCTAGTTCAGTAGTGGAACACAGAACCTCTTGAGTCGTAATTTGAGGAAATATGTCCTCGTCATCTTCGTATTTACATTTGGTTTTGACCAAGGGTCGCAAAGAACAAGTGAGGACATCCAATTTGTCCAACCCTAATTTAGCATCCTCCAATTCATTACCGGTGTATTCAATCCTTTTCCCAGGGAGCACTGGACTGTCCTCACCCGCAAGGAGTTGCTCTTTCAGAGTGGACTGCAAGTAACTTGCCTGGGTTCTTTCCTTTTCTAATTGTTCCCTTAAACTCTCTACTTGTCCTCATAAGGACTGGACTAGGTCTTGAAATGACTGTATAATTTGGGATTCTGCTGTGCGCTGTTGGTCTCTAGCTTCTACAGCTGCAACTAGGCTCACGTGTAATACAGCACAAATAATTGATTTTCCTTTTCTGGGCCGAAGCTTTGCGTCCTTATGTAAAGCACTAATTTGGTCTGTCACACTCTGTAAATTATGCCAATTTTTCTGTGCACAGTCCATGCCTGGCACTGAGGGACGAGCGTTACATTTCTCTAAAAGGTTGTGCAAAAGGTCTCTGCTGTCAAGGGCAGTTCTATTGCACCCATATCCAACAGGCGGAGTGGTCGTCTCAGGGAGGCAACTCGTCTGTTTCTACAAAAGCCACTCCTTACATCCCTGAGAGGTACACACGTAATACAAAGCAGGTGAAATGCAGCCCTCTCACTTCAGGGTATCCTGCCCATGACGGCAATTTAATGTTCCGGTCCGGTCTAAGGGAGACCCGAGCCAGGGAGATTCGTTGTGATACCCAGACTGAGATTAAGACACAAATGAGGTCAGATGCCACCAACCAAAGCAATTTATTGGTAACGCACAATAAGGATTTCTTTATCGTCAAGAGAGAGTAGTGATAGGAGAGGGAGGAAGAATAGAAAAGAGGGACATCTAGCAAGCAGTGGGGATAGAGTTGCAAGAAATAGTCACCACCATGGATCCAGTGGCATCCCGTTTGTCCGTAGTCTTCGTGGTTCGGTGGTAGGTCTTTTATAGGACAGTAACAGGGGGCTGTCTCCCAGACAACGGCACGTACCGCACGTGCCACATGTGTTGCATGCACCTGGTTCAGGTGTGCTGGTCCCCTGGAGTTCACGTGACCACCGCCTGATCATGGACTGCGCATGCCCAGCGGGTTGCTGTGGCTGCTCGCTTCCAGACACATCCCCCAAAGCAATGCAGCCGTCCTTTGATTCCCATCGACACTGGTTTCAGGAATCAAAGGTCGGCTACATTGCTTTGGGTCTGTTCCCTGTCTGTCATGAAGTCTGGCGATGAGCTCACCCAGATTGATTGCAAACAAGCTTTGAGACAGTCAGTGAAACTTATGGTCCCTTACAGCCTCCTTCTGCTAGATCATTGCTCTAGCCAACTGAAAGATGAAGAATACCTGCAGTAATCTGATAGTTGCTTGCAGGCTCTTCAGAAAGAGTTTGAAGACCCATATAAAATTCTAATGAGATGAATGATCTTACTCCACCATGGGAAAAAACAAACAAACAAACAAAAAAATAACTAGAACCCAGTATCAACAAAAAATCTTCCAGGGAAGGCACTGTTTGACAACTTTGTTTAAAGCCAAATTACACTGCTCTCAGCTGAAGCAATTCAGTGTAACACCATTTACTTCAGAGAAGATATGCCATTTTACCCATCCTGCGGGTGTGGCATACTGCCTTCCCTGAAGCTATGAGGACTTTGGGTTTGTTTAGTTTGGAGAAAAGGAGGCTGAGGGGCGACCTCATTGCTCTCTACAGCTTCCTGAGGAGGGGAAGTGGAGAGGGAGGTGCTGATCTCTTCTCCCTGGGATCCAGTGCCAGGACATGTGGGAATGGCTCAAAGCGGCACCTGGGGAGGTTCAGACTTGACTTTAGGAAACATTTCTTTACCAAGAGAGTGGTCAAACCCTGGAACAGGCTTCCTGGAGAGGTGGTCAATGCCACATGCCTGTCAGTGTTTGAGGCATTTGGACAATGCCCTTAATAATTTGCTTTAACTTTTGGTCAGTGCTGAAGTGGTCAGGCAGTTGGACTAGATGATTGTTGTAGGTCCCTTCCAGCTGAACTATGCTATGCTATGCTATGCTATGCTAAACTATTCTATTCTATCCTATTCTATTCTTCTTCCGGTAACCTCCTTTCCCTAGCAGTACATGCTGAGGAAATCTCTGATGACTCTGATTTCTTCCCAGCCCTGCACCAGCAGAAGGGATTGAAGGTGTATCCTACCCTAGCCTAGGCATTGGCTCTGTCACTTTGTGGGAAGAAGGCATGTACCTTCTGATGGGGTGAGAGCTGTGGATCCTCTTGAGATAATTTGACCATCTGAACAAATTTGCAAAAAGCGTGTGTGAAGTGCAGTGTTGAAATTCTTCTACGTTCATCCAGTTTAGCTGGGTTTCCACAGGATGGCAAAAAAACACATCTCTGACAACTAGCAAGGCTCAGAGATCAAGCTCTCAGTCTGAAGCAGGAAGTGCTCCTGAACTAAATGTTTCAAAATATTTTTGAGGTGAGAAACACCTGTTCATTTCCCCCTGGATTTTTTTTTCCTCCTTGTACTCATTTTTAGAAATGCTTGAGCTGTTTCCCTTGGAAAAACATAATAAACCAAAAGAGCTTGAGAACAGTAGTCCATCAAAGTGAAGGTCCATCTGGCCCAATACTCTGTCTCCAAAGTGGCCATCCACAAATGTCTAAAGGAGAGTATATGAGCAATGCAACTCTACTTCTGTCAGGGTCCTGGGGGTGCTCATAGGCCTCAATGGCTGGGACTGGCCTCCCCTGGGACCCCCACCCACACTGTCTCCTGCCAAGGGCCCAGGAGATGTGTCTCAGCTCAGCCTGGGGCCTTCAGTCCCTGCCTGAGTGATGTTGTAGGTGTGCCTGTCTCTGACCCTGTCTCCTGGATGGGCCTGGGACCTGCACAGCAGAGAGCTGCTCTCCTGAATGGACCTCTCAGAACTAGATCATAGGTTGTCATGCATAACTCTAGGTATAACAAAGCATAACTATTCTAGTCTAGTCTAGTCTAGTCTAGTCCAGTCTATTCTACTCTACTCTACTCTACTCTATTCTACTCCACTCTACTCTACTCCACCCTACTCTATTCTACTCTATTCTATTCTATTCTAATTCCCTGCGCTCACCATGAGTTGAATAATGATGAGACTGTTATTTGCCAGGTGTTTTTCAGCTCCAAAAACACTCTCAAGGACACATATCACAAAGGTTACAAACAGAAATAGGATTTTATTTTGTTTTTCTGAATCTGTTTCAGAGCTGATGCTCACAAGCATTAATGCAATGCACATGTGTAGCCACGAGCAGGCTGACACATTCTTCAGTTTAGCTTGAAAAAATGTGCTTTGCAGTCTGGCAAAGGCAAGTTACAGAGCTACAGAAAGTAGCAGCAGGAATACAGGCCAAGAAGTCCCTGTTTCTTGAAGAGTGAGAACTTGGAGGATGAGGATCAGGTCTGACCACACACAAAAGAAGAGGTCTGTGGTACCGTGGGGTATTTTCAGAAGTACGACACATATCGATGACAAGCATACTTTTTGCCTTCAAAAACTTCCTCCGCTGTGCTTCTTGGCCAGTGATGCATGAAAAGCACTCTCGTGCCTGTACAGCACTTGTATTGCATGCAGGAAGAGCTGAAAGGTAGCAGCTCCTGATGGTGCAGAAAGCCTGGAGCCTTTCCAAGCACAGGCTGTTTTACACAAGCAAGAACACCTCGGCAAATGGAGCCAAGGGAAGACCAGACCTTGCTCCCACTAAAAACTTGCAATGGGAAAGAGAGCCAGAAAGAGCCAGGACATGAGTGGCACCTTAGAGGTGCAAGAGCAGCAGCCAAGAACCTAGCCAAAATGGTCCAGAGGAGCCCTGACAAGGGGCTGTGCTCAATGCTACAGAGGAAAAGAAGCATCCCTCAGGGACCAAGAAGCCCTCCCTGGGGGCAAAGAAACTTCCTTCCTGCCAGATGCAGGGCACAAGAGGCCACCTTCGTGGTGCATGAGTAGCAGGCAGTAACCTAGACCACAAGATGCCTGACAAGTAGTCATGTTCAATGCTGCAGAGGAAGGGAAAAAAACCCTGGGGACTGTTGCTGACCCACCCTGGAGGAAAAAAAGCCTTCCTCCCACCAGCTGCAGGGCACGAGAGGCCACCTTCATGGTGTATGAGCAGGCAGTAAACTAGACCAGAGGACCCCTCACAAGTGGTCATGCTCAGTGCTGCAGAGGAAGGCAAAAAACTCCCAGGACCAGTGCCAATCTGCCCCAGGGGAAAATTCCTTCCTGACCCCAGAGCTGGCGATCGGCTATTCTCTGAGCACATGAGCAAGACCTGCCTCCTTGTCCCACAGGCTGGTCATGCCTCTCAGAAGATGCCCAAACCCTACTCCCCCTCAACCTGAAGCCATCTCAGGGGCTTCTGAGAGTGGCAAAATGCCCCTGGCCTCATCGAACTTGGGGGCAAGCATCCTTCCTGTGCCTGGCAGAACACCAGTGGGTGCTCCAAAGCACTGGGACCCCTTGCAACATCTGTGCACCCCATTTCTTACGGCTGCTGCCCCTGGCTCTGCAGGAGATGAGGATGGCAAGCTCTGCAGTGCTCCTCGAGAAGGCATTCCCTCGGTCTTGCCACTGCTATGCAGCTGAAAAGGCCTGATAGCCTCAGGCACCTTCCAGGTGCTGGTGGTTCTTCACCTCCTGAGGAGTTAGCATCTGTTCCCCAAAGGCTGAGGCTGAGACAGGATTTCAGTCCACCAGATGAGCTTTGAACATGGCCCTGCTGGGAGCTGGCCTTGCAGTGGAGAACCTCCAGCAGCTTTGTCCAGTCTCCAGCCTTCCTGCCTCAGCCCCCTCCAAGTAATTCCACCAGCTCCTCAAGGACTTCCTCTTGGATGTCTTCAGGTTGCCCTCAGGCCAGCTCTGTCCCAACAATGAAGCAGGGCAGGTTGGCAGTGGGACACGGGAGGATGCCCCCTTTATCCTGCCCCAGAGCATTGCTGGGTGGTGGCACTATGACACGGGGGTGATGCAGCCCTGCCTGCCACCCGTCCGCCCAGCAGCCTTTGGGGAAGGCCTTTGGGGTGCTGCCTCACTCCCTGGCTGTTGAGGGCCTGCCCTGCTGGCCCTGTTACCATGCCCAGCTCCCTGTCCTCTAGGGAGCGGCCAGCCCTCCTTATGCCTTGGCAAAGAACTTAACAGAGAGCTTCTGCTCCTTAACAAACTTCAAGATGCATAGCTTCCTCCAACAAGAAATTCCTCTTGTTATTCCTCACTATTCTTCAGGCTATTCTTCTGGTTGTATCACTACAGGCTTCATCAGCACAACCAAGTCATATCTATTTTTTTATATGTTCCAAACTATAGGGTCTACAGGGTGCATTCAAATTCTACAGGGTGCAAATCAATAAATGCTCATCTGTATTTATAGCCTGAAGTTCTCTGGTCTCTTTTTGTGCTTGTACTTTCAAAACACTGCTATCATCCTGTGATAATTCATTTGATATTCTTCAGGAGATGGCCCCTCAGCATGTTTCAGATGTGTTTCTTGACAGCACCAGCATATTTAAGCATGCTTGGTATACATTTTTGATATAGAATTCCCAGGTTTTTCAGGGTCCCTGGATATTTATGTTACCTAGCAATAGAAAAATAAAATTATATACACACCAGCACTTGTACACTCAGCATACATCACACACATTTTTTACTACTTGTTATTAGCAATTCAATTATGGCAATTACTATGAGCGAGAGATTTGCTCTTTCCAGGAAGAAAGAGGGTGAATTAGACACCTCAGAATGGGCTCAGAAACATATGGTCATATGGGAACCAGCAGAATCAGTCAAACAAAATAAATATAAACAGATTCCTTTCACTCTTCCTGAGGGTCTGAATTTGTTATTTTTGTACAGTGACACAGCTTCAGTAAGATGCATGACTTGATTCACATCCCAGAGTGACCTCTTAGCTGATGGTTTATAGGACAGGAGTTCCCTGAAGCAGAGGACAGTGTGCCCTGACACTACAGCGTGTTGTTGTCACAGGGAAACATGACCAGTTCACATAGCTCAAACCAAATCAGGATTGAAAGGGATTAGATCTATTACTGACATGTAATTAACTGGCATTCAGTAAACTATATATTCAGGATCAATATCAGCAATACAGCAGTGAAGCCAAGTACTATACATTTATAAAATGTCGATAAACACCTACAAGTTTCTAAAAACCCTTCTGTAATCTCCAAAAATTCAAATCACACTCACATTCACTGAAGCTACATGCACGCAAGCATATGCCTCATCTTCTGGAATTGCATATTCTCTGCCTTACTCACCCCTTCTATGTGCATATGTGGCTGCTCCAGGCTTATGTGTATCACGTGATCCACATGCTGGTGTGAAAGACCCTCACCCATTCAAATGCACACTCCCAAGGTGTGGAATCATATTAGTTGCACCTAATAGACAGAAGAGCTCTACTGCTAAACATCCTGTCCTTTTCATCCAGGATCAGGTGGATAAGCAGAAATTAAAAAGGAGTTTCCATGTCCTAGGATAGCATTGTAGTTACAGTATCAGCAAGCATCTTTAGCTATCACAGAATGTCCATCTTTTTAAAAAAGCTGTTATGCTGAAAGCTGTTATATCTGCATCCATTACTAGTCTGTGTCTTGGAGAATTTTTCCTAGACTATTATGTAAAATGGTCTAAATCTCATCCATCTGAAAGAACTTTGCTCTGTTCACCTTTGCTGGAAAACAGTAGAGGATGAAGCTCACAAGGAAAGGATATTTTGCAGATCCTTATGCTGGAAATTACAGTCCGCACTACAAAGCAACCTTTTCTCAGAAATGTTATTAAATTCAGTTATTAAATTTAGCTTGAGCTGCCTATTAACATACTTAACTTGCACACAATGGCAATAATTGGTCCATTATAAATTAATTTAATAGTAACAGATGAATTGATTATCATATTCTTACAGTGTAACTTTGTTCAGCAAAAGTAAGATTCTGTGTTTTACAAATATTCAACCCAAGAATACACTGTACAAGAATTGTGTTCTACTGCTTTTTTATGGAAATTCATCTCTAAATCTATTTTATTATAATGTCTTTTTTTAGATTACAGATTGCACTAAAATTTTCTCACATAAAGCCTTATGTAACATCATATCTAGCTTTTTTTTTTCTTTTCCTTTTTGGTTTTCAAGGGATATAATTCATTTTAAAATATCATAGTGTTATAGTCTACTGTAGTCAAAACTTTAATTTTGTTTATTTTGTGTTAGAAAAAAATTATATTTGTTGTTCCTCAGTTTCCATGTTTTCAATAGGAAAAACTATTTTATTCTTTGTTTGTGTATATTTATTTACTTGTAATCATTTGGGGTTTTATATTTATTTAATACTTCATTTGTTTGGGTGTGATGGGCAAGTTCAAAGTTCAAATTGTGCAACACTTCTCATGAAAAACCAAACCAAATGAAATCAAACCAAACCAAACCCAGAATTTGTATGTAGGTTCAGTTACACCTTTCCAAGATTTAAATCTGTTTGGTTGAAATTTTCAATACTTGTTCTCTGCACTTTGATACTTTTTTCTTCTCTGCTTGATTATAATTTTGTCTGGTATTTTACAGTTTCAACTAAAGGAAATACTTTCAGTCTTTTAACAAGAAAACTCAGTCATTGAGTAACTATGTTTGTTTTTCAGACAAGAAGCTCACGTCCAGCGCTAGATTGCTACTTCAAAACCTGAAGATGATTTATAAGTTGCAAGCTCATCTAAAAAGAAATATTACTTCTCCTTACAAATCTAGTCTTATTTATGTCCGTATTTATTTCTCAGCAAATAGCTCTAAGACCTACAGAATGAAACGGAACTGTGAGTCCCCTTCTGCAGACAAAATCATCATAGACAACAGCTCTTACTCGCTACTCTATCTGCTGAAATAGAGATTATTATTATTATCCAAATATGCCCCCTTCCTTATTATCCCAAGGGGTTCATAATAGTTCAGTGTAGCCATTGTTTTTTAATGTTTAAAGTTCTTTTAAAGCTGTGGAAAGTTATATTTTAAAAATGTGTTGAAAAGAACATTAAGATTGCAGAGTCAAGCACTCAGAGTTTGGAAATGTCAGAATTAATGCTTCTGCAACTTTAACATGCTAAGAATTCTGTAATTAATTACAATATCACACACTTTTGCCATACACAAGGGGACACACAAGCCTTGCACAATTTTCTCAAGCTCTGCCATTTTATGAGTACCTCCAATCAGTTTTAACTTTAATAAGTTAACTCTTCTTTATGTTATATGAATACTTTGTTTTTGACAGGTACACAACCTGAGTCTGTTAAATTAGCTTTTATGTTACAGTTATGAATTTGTATGTCAGAGCAATTGTTTAAAGATATTTTTAAATGGCAGGATCCAAACCGTTATTCCTAATGAGATAGTTTGCTGAAGAAAAGGAGTGTAACTACACCAAATAGATCACACAAAGCTCTATCAGAATCCTAAAAAGAAGATTTTGTATATAGCTTTAAGTGTAACTTTTAGCAAGAAGAGTGACCACCTAAACAGCAGGGCTCAAAGGGTTGTAGCGAATGGGGCTACATCTGACTGGTGACCGGTCACCAGCAGTGCTCCTCAGGGCTCCATTCTAGGACCAGTTCTGTTCAATATTTTTACCAACGATCTGGAGGCAGGAGTTGAATGCACCATTAGCAAGTTTGCTGATGATACTAAACTGGGAGGTGCTGTTGACTCTCGAGTGACAAGATGCCTTGCAGGGGAATCTAGAGTGATCAGCGCATTAGGCAATCATCAATGGTATGAAATTTAATAAGACCAAGTGTGGGATTCTGTACCTGGGATGGAGTACTGCTGGGCACAAGTATAGACTGGGAGAGGAGTGGCTGGAGACCAGCCCTGCAGAAAGGGATCTGGGGGTGCTGGTTGGCAGCAGGCTCCATAGGAGTCAGCAGTGTGCCCTGGCAGCCAAGAACGCAAACTGCATCCTGGGGTTCATCAAACACAGTATAACCAGATGGTCAAAAGAGGTGATTATCCTGCTGCATTCAGCATTGGTGCAGCCTCACCTTGTGAGGTGAGGTGAACTGTGTGCAGTTCTGAGCCCCACAATTTAAGGATGATCAGGTACTTGAATGCATCCAGAGGAGGACGACCAAGCTGGTGGCACGGCTGGAAGGCATGTTCTATGAGGAACGATTAAGGACACTGGGTTTGTTTAGTTTGGAGAAAAGGAAGCTGAGGGGTGATGTCATTGCTCTCTACAGCTTCCTGAGGAGGGGAAGTGGAGAGGGAAGTGCTGATCTCTTCTTCCTGGAATCCAGTGCCAGGGCATGTGGGAATGGCTCAAAGCTGTGTCCATCAGGGGAGGTTCAGACTTGACATTAGGAAGTATTTCTTTACTGAGGGGATGGTCAAACCCTGGAACAGGCTTCCTGGAGAGGTGGTTGATGCCCCATGCCTGCCTATGTTTAAGAGGCATTTGGACAATGCCCTTAATAATTTGCTTTAACTTCTGGTGAGCCCTGAAGTGGTCAGGCAGTTGGACCAGATGATTGTTGTAGGTCTCTTCCAACTGAACTATTCTAGTCTATTCTAGTCTAGCCTAGTCTATTCTATCCTAATTTACACCAACAGAGTCAATGAATTGACATTTTTGGGGTTTAATGTGTCTAGTATTAGATATCTGCCTATTTTCTTTATATTTCTTTTCTTTTTGTTTCCAAGTAGCCTTCCCTCCCCATCTCACTTCCCTTAATCTGTGCTGCCATGTGAGAAAATCTAAACGCGTTTTCTGGTCTTTTGTGCTTTTTGGTTGAGTTGTACTGTAATTCAGTCAATCATTGATAGGAAAATATTCTATCTCATTACATGAAACCTTAGAAAAGGAGTAGTATTAATGATTCCTTTTTCAGATATTTTTGACAAACAGGGTAGTACTTCTTCAGAGTAAAGCTAGCAACTTCAGAAGGTGAAAAATCTGATAGCAGCGGTATTTACTTCAGGATATGTATCTGTATCTAATTCAGAATAATTGCATTGTTTGAACCTCTAAAACAACTCCAGTAATTTTATTAAAACACTCTTTTTGCTACTTTTTTGAGTGTCTTAATTCTGAAGAGTCCAGAGAAAAAGAGAGGAGTGTTTCCTAAAGCCCTTACGCTTTTGTGCTAGGCTAGAACCCTAAAGTGCAAACAGCTAGGGAGAGGGAGCTGAGATGAATATATGGGGCTTTAGAAAATTCCTGACATACTTAGCCAAGGTTTAGACTATATAAAACATTTGTTCTTTACATTCAGTGTACAATTTGGTATAATTTGATTTAATTTTTTTTTTTTTGCAACACATTTCAGTTAATTGAGGCATGTAAATTGCCTGTAGTTGGAGGCAGAGAGTAATAGTGTAACAGAGATAGATTATAGTCAAACCATGGTTTTATCACATATGTACGTACAGCCCTTATACTTTTGCTGGATGACAGGATAATCTGCATGCAACTATGAGATGGTCAACTCTTCAAAGTAGTGTATAGAACAAAAATGTGGTGAAGCAATTGGATTAAGTGGAATGAGTATAGTTCACACTAAAGCAAATTACTTTGTGAAATCACTTTACTACTTAGAACAGCCATGACAGCTGTTTTGTGTACACTATATTGTGTACTCTACAGACATGCAAAAATCAACATCTGATGCCCTTTGCAGATGGAAAAGAGCAAAACCAGAATGAAGGACCTTTTCAATGTCACTGATGAAATGGAGTATCACATTTTATACAATTCGTCCAAGTTTTTTAAAGCTCTACTCTTTCCTAAAGAGAAATGGAACCCCAGACACTAATTGCCCTAATAAGCCACTCCATACAGATAATTTCATGCATAGTATAGGTCCTTCTTTGTGTATATTTGGCAACTTGCAACCCTTGTAGTGGCATACGTTGAGAGCAGCCCTGCGGAGAAGGACTTGGGGGTACTGGTGGATGAAAAGCTGGACATGAGCTGGCAATTTGCACTCACAGTCCTGAAAGCCAACCGTATCCTGAGCTGCATCAAAAGAAGTGTGGCCAGCAGGTCAAGGGAAGTGATGCTGCTCCTCTACTCTGCTCTGGTGAGACCCTACCTGTAGTACTGTGTCCAGCTCTGGAGTCCTCAGCACAGGAGGAACATGGAGCTGTTGGAGTGGGTCCAGAAGAGGGCCACAAAAATGATCAGAGGGATGGAACACCTCTCCTATGAGGACAGGCTGAGAGAGTTGGGGTTGTTCAGCCTGGAGAAGGCTCTTCTTTCAATACTTAAAATACATTTCAATACTTAAAGGGGGCTTATAAGAAAGATGGGGACAGACTTTTTAGTAGTGCCTGTAGTGATAGGACAAGGGATAATGGTTTTAAACTACAAGAGGGTAGATTCAGACTAGATATAAGGAAGAAATTTTTTATGAGGTTGGTGAAACACTGGAACCAGTTTCCCAGAGAGGTGGTAGATGCCCCATCCCTGGAAACATTCAAGGTCAGGTTGGATGGGGCTCTAAGCAACCTGATCTAGTTGAAGATGTCCCTGCTCATTGCAGGGGGGTTGGACTAGANATGTGAGAAAATCTAAACGCGTTTTCTGGTCTTTTGTGCTTTTTGGTTGAGTTGTACTGTAATTCAGTCAATCATTGATAGGAAAATATTCTATCTCATTACATGAAACCTTAGAAAAGGAGTAGTATTAATGATTCCTTTTTCAGATATTTTTGACAAACAGGGTAGTACTTCTTCAGAGTAAAGCTAGCAACTTCAGAAGGTGAAAAATCTGATAGCAGCGGTATTTACTTCAGGATATGTATCTGTATCTAATTCAGAATAATTGCATTGTTTGAACCTCTAAAACAACTCCAGTAATTTTATTAAAACACTCTTTTTGCTACTTTTTTGAGTGTCTTAATTCTGAAGAGTCCAGAGAAAAAGAGAGGAGTGTTTCCTAAAGCCCTTACGCTTTTGTGCTAGGCTAGAACCCTAAAGTGCAAACAGCTAGGGAGAGGGAGCTGAGATGAATATATGGGGCTTTAGAAAATTCCTGACATACTTAGCCAAGGTTTAGACTATATAAAACATTTGTTCTTTACATTCAGTGTACAATTTGGTATAATTTGATTTAATTTTTTTTTTTTTGCAACACATTTCAGTTAATTGAGGCATGTAAATTGCCTGTAGTTGGAGGCAGAGAGTAATAGTGTAACAGAGATAGATTATAGTCAAACCATGGTTTTATCACATATGTACGTACAGCCCTTATACTTTTGCTGGATGACAGGATAATCTGCATGCAACTATGAGATGGTCAACTCTTCAAAGTAGTGTATAGAACAAAAATGTGGTGAAGCAATTGGATTAAGTGGAATGAGTATAGTTCACACTAAAGCAAATTACTTTGTGAAATCACTTTACTACTTAGAACAGCCATGACAGCTGTTTTGTGTACACTATATTGTGTACTCTACAGACATGCAAAAATCAACATCTGATGCCCTTTGCAGATGGAAAAGAGCAAAACCAGAATGAAGGACCTTTTCAATGTCACTGATGAAATGGAGTATCACATTTTATACAATTCGTCCAAGTTTTTTAAAGCTCTACTCTTTCCTAAAGAGAAATGGAACCCCAGACACTAATTGCCCTAATAAGCCACTCCATACAGATAATTTCATGCATAGTATAGGTCCTTCTTTGTGTATATTTGGCAACTTGCAACCCTTGTAGTGGCATACGTTGAGAGCAGCCCTGCGGAGAAGGACTTGGGGGTACTGGTGGATGAAAAGCTGGACATGAGCTGGCAATTTGCACTCACAGTCCTGAAAGCCAACCGTATCCTGAGCTGCATCAAAAGAAGTGTGGCCAGCAGGTCAAGGGAAGTGATGCTGCTCCTCTACTCTGCTCTGGTGAGACCCTACCTGTAGTACTGTGTCCAGCTCTGGAGTCCTCAGCACAGGAGGAACATGGAGCTGTTGGAGTGGGTCCAGAAGAGGGCCACAAAAATGATCAGAGGGATGGAACACCTCTCCTATGAGGACAGGCTGAGAGAGTTGGGGTTGTTCAGCCTGGAGAAGGCTCTTCTTTCAATACTTAAAATACATTTCAATACTTAAAGGGGGCTTATAAGAAAGATGGGGACAGACTTTTTAGTAGTGCCTGTAGTGATAGGACAAGGGATAATGGTTTTAAACTACAAGAGGGTAGATTCAGACTAGATATAAGGAAGAAATTTTTTATGAGGTTGGTGAAACACTGGAACCAGTTTCCCAGAGAGGTGGTAGATGCCCCATCCCTGGAAACATTCAAGGTCAGGTTGGATGGGGCTCTAAGTAACCTGATGCAGTTGAAGATGTCCCTGCTCATTGCAGGGGGGGTTGGACTAGATGGCCTTTAAAAGTCCCTTCCAACCCAAACCATTGTATGATTTTATGATACAGGTGGAAATTCAAAAAACCTGGCTATGTTTATGGTAAGGGGTTATCTTCTAACAACCTCTTAGTTTAAAGATAAACTGTTTATTTCACATTTCAAATAGTGCCTTTATCCTTGACAATAAATATTTCATTGTATACTAATTATTAAGTTATGCTTTGTCTTCTCCAGGAATAAAATGTTTCTTTTGAAACATCAGGTCCTATACATAAGAAGATTTTCCTTTTTGGGTACATGTTCCTTTTTTTCCCCCTTTTTTTTCCGCTGCTACTCTGGGTCTCTTGCTGCATAATCTGCCTCTAGGATTTGTTCCTTACTTGTTGTTGGCAATGCTTGGAGCTTTGGGCTTTTTTTTCTATGTTGTACATTAATAGAAATGAACAAACTGAATAATGTTCCATTCACTCTATTGGTGATAAAATAATTATGAAGGGTGGCAGATATATATTATACCTGTACAAGATAAGTTTTGCACAATAAGCAAGTGGATAATTCATAGACATATTATTTGTTAATGTGAGAAATCAGGAGTGCCATTCAGCACATTATTAAAATAACTACTGAGGATTTAATGGTACGAAAATGCTTTTTTTTCCTCCTCTAATGCCATTAAATATATACATTTATAAATAACTTGTAAATTAGTTTGCATCTATGATGCAGCAGAAAATGACTAATTAAGAATGAAAAGTTCATGAGTTTTCAGTTGACCTTTCAAATTCTCATCTAAAGTACAGTTATAAGAACATGTCCATGATGCAATAATATCGTGGAAGCATACTTTATGTGTCAGAAATAGATAATACTAATAGTTACTCTTCTTGCTGATATCAGATGTATCCCTCACCTCTTGCATTCATATCTGTGTCTGCTCATTGTGCTCTCAGAATAAAAGAATTTCATTTTAGCATTCCTGGACTCCTTGGTAAATCCATTATATTAAGTCACCTGGTAAAAATACATTAAAAAGTTAATGGTGTGTTTCAAAAGAGCAAAAGTGAGGTTTTCATAGTTAAGTCAGAAGTTGAGTACCAGTTGTTAATTCCTAAGCATGAGGGGGCACATTAAGGGTGTTTTAGATTGTGCATGTTGTGCTTAGATACTGGAGCACAAAATAGAATTTTTCTGCACTTACTGAAACACTACTATATTGCTTTCTGCTTGGTATAAAATAACCTTAATTAGAAAAAAAAAAAATCTTTTCCTCTGACAAAGAAAATTCTGTAATAATATCATAGCAAACACCAACACAATCAAATGCAGCTATGACATTGACTTTTTTCTGTGTAATACCATATGAAAAGAAAAAGAAGAGAGGAGATCTTGTCAGAGAGTTTTCTATTTTTGTTGCATGCTATTCCCACTCTGGAGACAGAAGGAAGCACTACGCTTCATGGAAAAATCCCATCTTATATGGGAATACTCACACAAGGGAGCACTGAAGTAAAGAAACACCTAATCTATACTGCTGAAGTTTTATTCTTTTCTTGTTATGCTATTATTTAAATGAAGATGCAAATTTTAAAATAATTAATGTTACCTAGGTTAGCTCTTGGAGGAGATACAGTGTGAGTGTACTTTCCTCTGGATGGCATCCAATTAAGTCTCTTTGCTTCTTTCTCTACCTCAGCATATAAATAAGGGACATTGAATATGAATTTGCTTTACTTCAGGAGATTTTTAATAAAGGCAGGCCTTCTTAGAAAAGTCATAAACTATATTTTTATATATCAGTGTTTATTTCTGATGGTCTACATTGCTCTTTACAGCTAAAAGAAAAAATATGAGTAAATAAAAGCAACACCCTTCCCAAACCATTCTTAAAAGTCAGAAAAAGAATTCAATAAACCTAGGCAATACAGAAAAGTTCTGAGCTGTCTTCTCGAGGATTTTAATACAGAAAAAGCCACTCACAATATTTTATTTATGTATAAATTTGATGCTTTTAAATAGCTAAGAGAGAAAAAGATAATATCTTGTTGCAGTACAAAAGGGTCATAGCTCTACTAAGTTTAGACCTACTGTGTTATATGAGTTTAATGGTGTGCAGAATTTACCAGAGAGTGGAATTTGGGAAGAGCCAGCTGGGTATTAGTTACAGGTTATTGTGGGCTTGCATGCACAGCTTTTATTCACTAGCAGCCCACTCATCCCCATTTTTTTAAATGATATATGAGTTTCTTTTATCCTACACATCACACATCTCCACCTTAATAGGGACTGGAAATCATTTAGGTGCCATTGTCATCAGTGATGTCACACACACAGAGGGCATTGAGCTGTGTGCTAGAACAGCGGCTGCATTTTTCTTTCCAGTTAGTCTGAAAAGGTTTAGTTATGAATTAGTTTTAATGGTTGCACAAAATAAGGCAGTGAGTATTAATGCTTGCTTTCAATACCCCAGTACACCAGAACCCTAACAGTCAGCCAGGTACTTCGGGGAAGTTTGGTGGGGCTGTTAGAGAAAGATGCATTTTAAAAAATTCCATTTTTTTAAACAACTGTAAGAAGATATATTGTCATCTGAATTAAAACATATCACCTGTATTAAGACATACATGAACTGAAATCTGTCTCTACATTCATAACACTTGATTTCTTCATTTGGCACCAGTTTGCTTTGTGACCCTGTGGAGGCATACTTATCGAATAGGAATAATAACTGCCACAAAGATTTGTGATACTTTATTTGAAATTAAATTACCTCTCTTGCTCCTTCTAATCATCTTCTCTCAGTTCCACATATCCTAATCTTTATCTTCCATTGCTTTAAGTTTATACTTATTTTCTGTTTAACATCACTTCACAACCTCATTTGAATATTACAAATTTAAATTCACATCTTTGTGTGACCTTCAGCCCTGCAAGCCACTTTCCTGCAGGCCCACTAACACTCTAAATTTACATGGTGTTGTCCTTTACTGAAGAAATAGTCCTGCTGAAAACAAATTATGTCTCTGCAGGTAAACAGGAATTGTATTAAGAAAGGGGACAGAGTAGGAAATGCCCAGAGAATGTCTTTCTCATTGCTCTCACAGATGAATTGAATGCCTCTGGATTGCTTTTTGTCATTGTGTCCATGTGCCTTGGTCTTGACTACAAGCAGCATGTGGAGGACTTTCTTGCACTTTGGCCATGAATATCTGTTACCTTACTCTGTGTTTCTTGATGCCAACATCAATTACAGATAAAAGAAAGGGAATGGATCAGTGTACAGTCTATGAACGCAAGTGAGCAGGAGATGTTTCAAGCTGATACTGGTAAGGCTTTGGATCAGAGATAACTGCTGTCTGAATGTCCCCTCCTTCCCAAAGGAAATGCATAAGTCTAGAGCATATGTTTGATCAGAACATTTCCCCCCTGCTGCTTCTTCAGATGCTCTCTGCTACTACTGTGCTCTTGGCATTATAAGCTTTCAGCTGAATATTTGGTTCTAGTATAAACGAAAAAAGCATTGTTGAGGTTGATCACTTCTACATCCAAGTTTCAATGTAACTTGAAACTAACTGAAGGCAACAGGGTATTATTTTAAGTATATTTCTGATTTATTGATTGGCTTTTCAAGGAAGAGATATTTTTGGTTTGGTGTTTAGGTTTTTTTCCTAGATTCCCTTCTAATTTTCTTCATTTACTATTTTTGCTGTTGTTTAGGATCTACGTTTTGGACAAATAACCATTCCTACTATGACTGTCCTCAGTGTGACACAGGACATTTCTTCTGAATAGTTTAGCAAATGACAGGTTGAGAGAGGGGAGCAGGGAGTCAGTAATTCACCAGATTTCCACAGCATGCCTGAAATTTTCAAAGATAAACCAGCTGATTTCTATTATCTGACTAATCACAAGAAAGTCCTACGGCCTTTTGTCAGCTGCCTGATTGAATGAGCATGAAAATACGAAGTTAAACTTTAAATAATCATATATGCAGTTATGAAGCTGAAAGAGAAAAACAATCTAAAATACATCCTTTGAAATTAAATTACATGAGCCATACCTGCAAGATCACATGGGTAGTTGCATAAAGCATATATTAAGTTAAAAAAATCAAAATGGGCAGAAAACACATATTAGCACAGTGACAACTAGTACAGATGAAAGCACAACAGAAGAATATGTTGATTTTTTTTTAAAGTATATCCTAATGATGCATGTTGCTGTTGTTTTAAAGTATTTTGCTTTTTACAGATAAGTGTTTCATTTTGGCCACATAAGCTTAAATTTTAGAAACATTGATTTTAAGGGACTGATAAAAGTTGCATTTATTCAGCTTTTTTACTTGAACATGAACATTTTTATTAGATTAATCACGACAACACTAAACACCTTATTTTTGGCTTTACCAAGATTATGTGTAACCACTTTATTTTTTGTAAATAAAAAAATGAATTAAAGACTATTCTGTATTGCGATAAAAAACAGTTGGGAATTTTCTTATGCTTGCCTGTAAACAATAGCCTGTGATGGTATATAGATTTTCTATTTTACCACATGCTTCTACAGCATGCTCAGATTCTTAAAAGTGCTATATATTTCATCTTTGTGATATATCAAAGTTATGTCTTTTATTGCACAGCTCCAAGAAAGTTGACATACAGAATTTCTTTCTTTGTTTTATTTTCAAGGCATGAAGTTGAAAGTAGCAGAGTAGGGGAAAAATGTAAGAATCTGCCTATGTAACTCTATCACACTTAGATTCCTGAAAATTTATATATATATATAATTTCAGAACACATGAGTTTGAATTTGAATTTGTACACTAAAAAGTCTAGTCAGAAACTCATGACCATGCATGAAAGTATCAATAGCCTAATTTTATTCATCTCCTAGATTATATGCACCTTTTTGAAAACAAGGTGGCAACCTCATAGGAGCTTTGCAGAATTTAAATGAATGGTGAGAGTAGTCTAAGAGATTCTCACTGGCATCTGGATTTCCTGGTGTTTGGCTGATCTGAATGAGTCAAAGAGTTTTTCAGTTTGTACAATATTTTATGGTATGTGAGATGTAACACAGTCATTTATGGCTCTTTGCATAGTAATAGATGAGCTGTAAGGAAAGCTCCATACAGATACTTGATGCTCTAGTGCCCTAATGCAGGGAGGGAGCAGTGCCCTAATGCAGGTCAGGGAGCCGTGCTCAGACAAGATATCAATGGCTGCTGGATAGTTTAAACAGTAAAGCCTCAAAACAAAAAAGTGAAAACCTGTCATTGAAAAAAAGCCAGTTGGTAAGCAAAGTGGTACTTAATGGCAGTTTTCTGAATGATGAAACATGAAAAAAGTCAGAGGGTGATGGAACAATAAGGAAACTAAGGAAGAAAATCCTTCTCAACAAATCACTTTAGCAGCTAACAAGGGATCATTACAAAGACATATAATGTGACAAATAGTAAATATGTCTGCACTGAAATTTTATTGCATTCTATTTTTTGTAGAATTACAGAATCATAGAACGGTCTGTAATTAAAGATGATCTAGTCCAATGCCCCTTCCAGGAACATCTTTTACTAGATCAGGTTGCTCAAAGCCCTGGCCAACCTGACATTGAGCAGTTCCAATGATGGGACATCTGCAACTTCTCTGGGACACCTGTTCCAGTATCTCATCACCCTTATTGTAAAAAAATTCTTCCTTATATCCAATATAAATCTACCTTCATTCAGTTTGAAACCATTGTCCCTTGTGCTGTCACTACAGAGCCTTGTAAAAAGTCTCTCTCCATGTTTCCTATAAGACCCGTTTATATATTGAAAGGTCACAATAACGTCTCCCCAGAACCTTCTCTTCTTTAGGCTAAAGAAGCCTACTTTTCATTATTGCCAAGAATCAGAGAATAAATGAAGGTGGAAGGCATCTCAGGAGATCAGCTAGTCCAACAGCTCAAAGTAAGACTAACTTTCAAGTTATGTCAGCTTGCTCAGGGCCATATCTGTTTGAATTTTGAAAATTACAAAGAATTGAAGTTCTTAGAGGAAAATAACTCTGGATGGATCCAACAGCCTAAGAAAGTTGAGGCTACTGCCAGCTCCATCCCTCAGTCCAAGTAGTCGTGAGGCTGAAGAAGTGTCCCGAGCAGGCACACACACAAAGCGTACATATACACCACATATATACATGGAAACAAACATCAACAATGGCTTCATCCTGCTCCCTTCTCTGGCTGGGCAGGATGGAAGTCCTCTAGTGAGACTGTATGTACACATGTGGACAAAGTGGATCCCTCCAGCATCTGGGCTCAGACACTCAGCCTGCCCAGCAGCTGGTCCCTGGGTCCCAGTCTCCCCAGCTGCTGGCCCCTGGACATAGGAACTCCCAAGGCCACAGCCCTACTCCAGTTGCTGGTACAGACCATCACGCACACCCTAAGCCAGACAGGACTCCCCTAGTCCCATAGCCAACTCCCCATGCTCTCACCCTTAGTGACAACCAGGGTCTCTCATGCCCAGGGCTGGCCCTTAGAGACCTGCTCATCCCCTTGCTCCCAGGCCACTTCCATTGCTCACCAGCTTGTCCAGTTTGATCTCTGGTGCTCACACGCTCACTCGCACACGTGCACTTATGCCAGTCACTGCCCCAGGGATACAGGGGCCCTGTGCCCCATGGTCTGACCCCAGCTGCTGCACTCACAGCCCCGGACGTGCACATGCACACAGGACAGAGACCTCTTCCCCAGGACAGAGCCAGGAAAGAATTTAATAGGGACAGACTGTGCTGGTCAGGTGCAGGGCATGGCCAGGCAAGCGCACTGACCAACGAACTGCCTACACGCAACCGGTACTTCTAAGCCACTTCTTCCTCTATTTTCCCCACTCTTGTTCCCCCTCAAAATCACCTACACCTTTCCCTTGTCCCACCTTTGATTCCACCCCAAAATATCCCAAAAGAAGTCCTGTGCCACCCTGAACTGCTTTTTCCATGCAGCCCAGATTGTGTCCCACTCCTTGGCAGCAACCCCCTTAGTCTGAGAGGTGATCTGGAGAGCTGCTCCCCATGGCTCCTGGTGGTGTGTGTGCCACCTGGACACTGGGGCTGATGGCTCTGCCAGGACAGTCCTGGGAGGGTCCCAGACAAGGTGCTCACTTCTTAGGAGTCCTTGTGTCATGGTTTAGCCCCAGTCGGCAACCAAGCACCACATAGCCGCTTGCTCACCCTCCCCCCGCCCCTGGTGGGATGGGGGAGAGAATCGGAAGGGCAAGAGTAAGAAAACTCACGGGTTGAGATAAGAACAGTTTAATAATTGAATAAAATAATAATAATAGTAGTAGTAATAAAAATTGCAATGAAAAGGAGAACGAGAGAGACAAACAAAACCCAGGGAAAAGAAAACAAGTGATGCAACCGCTCACCACCCACTGACTGACGCCCAGCCAGTTCCTGAGCAGCGATCGCTGCCCCCTGGCCAACTCCCCCCAGTTTATATACTGAGCATGACGTCATATGGTATGGAATAGCCCTTTGGTCAGTTTGGATCAACTATCTTGGCTGTGCCCCCTTCCAGTTTCTTGTGCACCTGGCAGAGCATGGGAAGCTGAAAAAGAAAGTCCTTGACTAGGGGAAGCACTACTTAGCAACAACTAAAACAGTGTGTGATCAACATTTTTCTCATACTAAATCCAAAACACAGCACTATGCCACCTACTAGGAAGAAAATTAACTCTAACCCAGCCAAAACCAGGGCACCTTGATTTGGTACCCCACCTCCACTGTGCATCCCTGAACTCTGGGCTTGTGCAGAAGGGCCTTTGATGAGTTGCTGACCCCTGCGATGGGCTTGGGAGTAGCCCACCAGGCTATAATTTGGGTACCTCCTCGTGCCATTGTCTCTCTGAGCTCCTTGGTGGGTGTGTAGAGGATCTTTATCTCATAAGTTAACGTTCCCCAATTAAGAAACCAACTAGAATATTTTTATCCAACAGTTAAGCCTCATTAAAGCTTTATCTGAAAGAAGCTTAATACCTGTCAAACTACCCAAATAGCATGTAAAGAAAGACAACAGGAGCCGTTTTGTGATATTTCTGGTTTTTGCATTTGCTGCTCACATCTGGTACATACCAAAATGTCTCAGACTTTACCCAGATCAAACAAAGCGTGTGCATTATTACTTCAGTGGACTTTTAAAGCTAGGATTCCTAACAGTAGTTACACAATGTTTCTGGGCAACCTTTTCCAGTGTATAAACACTCTCACTGTGAACATTTTTTTTCCTTACGTGAAATCAGAATTTCCTTGTTCTGGGTATGCCAAAACAGGGCACAGCCTTATATTGTGTCTCCTGTTTCACATGACAATTTTCATTCAGTGTTAGGAGAATATCTGATTTGATCAAAGCTAATCTCCATCCTTTTTGTAGAATATTTTTTTATTTTTGCTTCACTGTTCACTCAATGTCTGTTGAATCATTTAATCATAAACAGAATATTCTTCTACATAGCAGCACTGCACTGATCAATAAATACAAGAAAAGGAATAGATTGCTTGTTTGCTAGACTCTTCCTAGAAACTGAGAAATCTGTTAATTAATGCTGACCACAGCAAATTGAGGAAACATCCTTTATGTTGTCAATGCAATGAAATATTACATTTTTATAATTGCAGCTAATGCACTGCTTTTGCAACCCCAAGTTGAGCACAGGGAATCTTAAAAGACAATTCTCTATAACTGCTGGCAACACTTATTGAGAAAATAATGCAGTTACAGAAGAGCAGGTCTCACTGCAGCTAAATCATGGCTTCCACAGTATGCTGGCTTAAAAAAAAAATATTGTCTTTGAAAAAGAAAAGCGGTCTTTGCATGTGACATCAAGTTTTATTAATATTTCTTCGTTTTCGAACTTCTGAATTCCATTTACTTCAAAGCCAAATATTTTTCCTCAACTTGAGATGTAATTTATGGTTTTCCCATATCTAATTAGCTTAGAATTTGATTGCCTATATTTAAAATGAAGGAAACAGGCTATTAATTATAGGCTGAAATCCAGAGTGTTGGGAACATCAGTATTTGATCTTGTTTTTCTTAATAAAACCAAAACTATAAAGCCTTATCCACGCATTTCAGAAGTGGAACAAGTTTTATATCCATTAACATGGCGACAACATGGTATGACATTATTATCATCATTATAAAGACCGATCCTGTGGGGCCAAGCTCTTGTGTCAAAAGGACATTGAAACTGTTAACATTAGTGCAAATGCATTAATGCTTACTGCTAAAGAGAAGCATTTACTATTTTGAAACTGAAAAGGCAGGAAGGAAGTTTATATCAATGCATGTAAGTTTTAAAAATATTTGTGTTACCTTTGTACTACCCCATCATCCTCCCCCCATACGCATTTACATATTTTCATTTTCATTCCTCTATGCTGAATTACATATGGTGAAAAAAAAAGAAAAAAAAGCAAATTCTCTTCCCATGATTGGTAATCCAGGATCGTAATTATCTGATAAAAATAATTTAGCGAAAAGAAAAGTAATATCATGTGACTAACATGGCCTGTGACAACACAACATAGCCCGAAATGGGCCAGAGATTATGCTGCAGAATGGTAAATTTGCATACACATGCTATAGTATGCCACCCATTTCTCACCTGTATAGCCATGATAGATGTTGAGACTATAAATGGAAGACTTACAGAATTAGCCGATAATTTTTTTTTAAGAGTCATTTCCAGTATATCTGTGATAGTGGATCACATGCTGTGCAAAAACAGTCAAAATATTTATCAATGCAACAGAAATGAAAGCAAGGCTTTTCCAACAAATTCAAGGCAAGTTTTATAGTATTGCTGGGGCATGGAGTCTTTATCTGTGCCTGTTTAGTCCCCAGCTGAAGCACCAGTGTCTGTGCACTCTGTGTTACGTTGTGCAAATGAATCAATTTGTTCTTTGGAGTAGCATTCTGCAGGGCCTAAGGTTTTTATGGTTTAAAGTCTGTAGTAATAACCTCCTACTCCTGAGTATTTCACATTTGCAACTTATATTGTATTCAATCTCCCTTAGCTATTATTTCAAAGCTAACTACTTAGTGGTGAGCTGAAGGAACTGTTGTTGAAGCTAATGGTGAAGAAAGATCTTTGATTTGGGATCATTGGTGCTGCAGATCCTGATTTATATTCAGATAACAATATCACTATAAAGTATTTATACTAGTTGATGTGTAACTGCTGATCAGTATATTTCAGTATGACACAGTCACTACAATGCTCTCAGCTGATTTGAATTCAGATATGTCATACTCCACAGCTTCTTTTAGTGTCTCACTATGGAATTACATGTTTACTTCAACTATAGTGCAGCTCTTCCACAGACCCTGCCTCTTCCTGTGGGGCTGTAATGCTGGAAAAATAAAGATTTTTTTAAAAATCAAGAAATAGTGTTACACAGTAAGACACAAATCCTAGCCAAGCCATCTGGTGACAGTCTTGTTTTGATCAGCTGGTAGAGTAGTTGATCCACTGCAAAAGAGGATGGTTCCTGAAAGTACTATTGGAAGACAGCTTTCTTTTGACTACCTTTTTCTGATGTACTTCAAATTATGTGACAGCACAAAATTAAGAACATCCTCATGATTACAGGCTTTAATATATCTCCTCCTTAATTTGATTTCTTCTAAGGAATGTTCTACATTTGAAGGATTTTAAAAATATATGTAATTGGAGCAGATGGCTGTACTTTGAGAAAGATATGCTATGACAAAATAAATGTCTCTATGCCTTTCAGAAGTGAAATTTCTGATGTGTCCAGACAGAATACTGGCCATCTATGGTGTATAAGCAATTACTTTGGGCAAGTTGCAAACAGAAGTAAAGAAATGCAATAAACATTGAGAAATTATGAACTCAAAAGTGACAGTGATACACTGGAAGAACTCAGTGCTCAGAGGGCCTCTAATTCATATTTCAACAGGATTTGTAAATTAGTCTCATAACATAGTAGAATATAGCCTCACTACAGATTCCTCTCAGAGAGTACTTGAACTTTCAGTGACACGCTCCCACTTTCAATTTATCAAAATGGCTTTGGGATAACTTGGTTTCCTTTAGCTTAGACTGCAACTTCAATATGATACTAAACATTGCAACTGACCTGGACGAGGGGATTGAGTGCACCCTCAGAAAGTTTGCAGATGACACTAAGCTGGGTGGAAATGTTGATCTGCTTGAGGGTAGGAAGGCTCTACAGAGGGACCTGGACAGGCTCGACCAATGGGCTGTGACCAATTGCATGAGGTTCAACAAGGCCAGGTGCCGGGTCCTGCACTTGAGTCACAACAACCCCATGCAACGCTACGGGCTTCGGGAAGAGTGGCTGGAAAGCTGCTTGGCAGAGAGGGATCTGGGGGTACTGGTCGACAGCCGACTGAATATGAGCCAGTAGTGTGCCCAAGCGGCCAAGAAGGCCAGTGGCATCCTGGCTTATATCAGGAATAGTGTGACCAGCAGGACTAGGGAAGTCATCCTTCCCCTTTACTTGGCACTGGTGAGGCCGCACCTCGAGTACTGTGTTCAGTTTTGGGCCCCTCACTACAAGAAGGACATTGAGGTGCTGGAGCGTGTCCAGAGAAGGGCAACGAAGCTGGTGAGGGGTCTGGAGCTGGAGGGGTCTTGTGAGGAGCGGCTGAGGGATCTGGGGTTGTTTAGTCTGGAGAAGAGGAGGCTAAGGGGAGACCTTATCGCCCTCTACAACTACCTGAAAGGAGGTTGTAGCAATGTGGGTGTCTGTCTCTTCTCCCAAGTAGCAAGTGATAGGACGAGAGGCAATGGCCTCAAGTTGCGCCAGGGGAGGTTTAGATTAGATATTAGGAAAAAATTCTTCACTGAAGGGGTTTTCAGGCACTGGAACGGGCTACCCAGGGAAGTGGTCGAGTCACCATCCCTGGAGGTATTTAAAAGATGGGTAGATGAGGTGCTTAGAGACATGGTTTAGTAGTGGACAGATATGGTTGGACTTGATGATCTTAAAGGTCTTTTCCAACCAAATGATTCTATGATTCTATGATATGTAAGTTATATATCAGGTAGGGTATTACATCACTGTGATGATGTGTTTAGAGGGCTCACAAATTAAACCAGTTTTAAAATGTATAACAATACTTTGCTAAATTAATTAATTAGCAATATACTCCATTCTAATGATTAGTTCTTGCACATTTTTATCATTTTCACTACATATACAAAACTGTTAGCCTGAAAACGTCATAGCCCAAATTCGCTGTGAGTATACAATATCACAAAGCTGGTGTAATAGAGTTAGTGCTGATGGCTGTCATCCTTCATGGTTCTCAGTTGCAGAGATGAAGATAATGAGTCACTTACGTGTGAGAAATGAGAAATGAAGCCAGCTGCTTTCTTTCTCTATTTTTTCTTTTATGTCTGATGGTTTTATCCTACTTCCTCACCTCCCAAAAGGGAGAACTGGTTTGCAGGGCTGATTCTCATGGGGTTTTTTTTGGTTTTGCTAGTAATCCTTCTGTGTATTTGTCAGGATGTCTTATCTTTTTGTAGTCCCTTGTACTTATCCTATTCTTTGTCTTGGATGTGTCCTACATTCAATGATGCATGTCTTTGTTTGCCCTTTTGGCAGTAAGAATGTTCAAATATTTATGTAAATGCTTATGCATTGCATCTTTCTATTCCATCAGAATGATACAGAATACCTGTATACAACTGTCAAATACCCTGTTTTAATATACTTGTATTTGGGTTCAAGGCAACCTAATATTGAGTAAATCCTGAATAGTGCTCTTATAATTTCTAGGTGCCATGTGCTTCTGGGGTTACAGTAAAACATGATTGTCTAACAGTGACTACTTGATTTATTTGGAAAATTTAAGACCCTGTATTTTCACTGAGTTGTTTTAGGGGCTGACTAGTTATTAATACTGGAAAAATAATGGCACAGATGATGGAATGTGCAATTAAAGGGGAAAAAAACCGTCTAAAAGAAAGTAGGTAGGTAGATGTTGTGGTTTAACCTGGTAGGCAGCTAAACACCACACANTCGCTGACCGATGCCCAGCCCATCCCTGAGCAGTGATCGCTGCCCGCTGGCCAACTCCCCCCAGTTTATATACTGAGCATGATGTCATATGGTATGGAATATCCCTTTGGCCAGTTTGGGTCAGCTGTCCTGGCCATGTGCCCTCCTAGTTTCTTGTGCACCTGGCACAGCATGGGAAGCTGGAAAAAAAAAGTCTTTGACTAGTATAAACACTACTTAGCAACAACTAAAACATCAGTGCGTTATCAACGTTATTCTCAAACTAAATCCAAAACACACCACTATGCTAGCTACTAGGAAGAAAATTAACTCTATCCCAGCTGAAACCAGGACAGTAGAGAGATTCTTCTAACACTGCAATAAACTCTTGTTCTTGTTTCAGGTCTGAACCCACAGAGAAGTGAACACTTGTAAACCATCAAACCATGGGACAATTTCAGTTTGAACTAACACTCTTTACAGGATAACTGTAAGATTGCAAGTGTTTGGAAATTCATTTCCCATAGTTCTGAAACTACTTATTTTTACTAAATAGTGCTCTGAGCTCAATGAAGTGCAGAGAAGGAGGACCTGAGAGTGATATTAAAATTTCAAAATCTTCATAACATCAGTTTTTATTTTCCTTTTATTAATTCAAAAAATCACTGAATGTGTTTTTCTCCACTTTTTAAAAAAAGCTAAAGGATGGTGTGGATTTGGAGCCATTCACTTTTTATTCCAAGAGCAAGCAGAAAAAAACACACACAATAGAAAATAAAATGGCGATGGAAAGGAGATATGGAACTTTGTTGGAGAGTAAAAGAGGGAGTAAGCAGAAAACTACAGTTACTGGAAAATGTAATTTGAGAGAAAGGATAAGAAAATAAGTGAAAGAAAAGCATAATAAAGCTCTAAAGAAAACAGACAGACTTGTAAAGAAATATCTAGATTTCCAGACTGCTGGATATTGGTCCCTTTTTGCCCTGTAGTTTTGGAGCTTGAGGACTGTTAAAGTATTTGGGTCCAATTTTGTAAATGTCAGTCAAAAGTACAAAAAAAAAAATGCAGTCTTCAATTTTGAAAGCTTGTTTGAATTAACCTCCAAGCTGATGGAGAAGTTGAACAAATAGAATGCCATGCTAGCAGTATTATAATGCTTGCAAAAAAATTATGTCTGTCCATTGCAACCATTTGCTTTTCTACTTTGACTTCATACTTTATTTAAAATTGCTTTGTATTGATGAACAATTGGTTTGCACATGAATATTATTTGTCTGGGTGAAATATGGTGTGAACACAATGATTTAACTGTGTAATGTAATCATTCGGCCAGTAATGGAAGCACACAGCCATCTCCCCAGGATTAATGTTGATCATGGCAGTTGCTCCTCTGTGATGCTGCAAAAGATCTTTAACTCCAGCTCGCCATCTATTGTCCAGGAAAGGCCTTAGACTGAGATCTCTATTTTAATTAAAATCCTCTTTTCAATAAAAGAGCTTTAAAGGATGAGGATGGATGCTGTATTTCTACGGAACTGTAATTTAATTCTGATAAATTGGCAAAACATGCCAGAAATTTTGGATTTCCTTTCTAAAGCTGAAATCTTTCCCAGTGTTTTGAACTTATAACTTGTCCTAATTGGTATGAAATAGTTTTGAAATAGGAGGCTTTTTCCAAGTTGTGGGCTAGTTTCATGGTTTCTTAATGTAAGTTATGAGCTACTCTTTGCTTATAGATTTTGACTTCTGTACGAGACTCACTAGATTTTCACGTTTAGAATTCATCTTAAACTTGACCATAAACATCACTGTTCATTTGCCAGTAGTCTATATTGTATGTTTCCCTTCTAAATATTATTTCTCTACAAGGAGTTTTTTCTATTACAACATTCAGCAACCTAACAAAATATTAAATTTGCACTAGGATTTTATTGATTTAACAATATATGCCAACTCTGCAGTAATTTTTGCCTGTGAAGAAAAAAGATTTAGAATGTATTTGTTTTGCCTTCTGTCATAAACACAAGAAGTCAAAAATATTTTTTCTGGTTTTCCCCCCTTCTTCCTGTGGGTGCAATACTGATGATCTGAGAGTCACATTGAGGAAGGTGCCTATTTAGACGTTGCTGCTTTTGTGTGGTGAACTGATTTTATCAGTGAGAATTTAACTTACTAAAGACTTGAAAATTAATCTAGAAAACGAATCTTCAGTAAGGATTTCTGGAAGCAAGTATATGGCATTTTAGAACTTGCATAACTGTTTTGTAATATTAGAAATGCTTCTAGTAGCTCTTGTTTTGTATTCAATATTTCTGGTTACAGTTATTCCAGTATTCATTATTTCCCCTTCAATATTGTTGATAAAGCTATATTTAAGAATTATGTAAATCATCTAAATGATTTTTTTTGTGGTACCACAGAAATTTATTAGGTAGCATGATGTCATTATAGAGATTTAACAGTAGGGATGTAGGATTAAAACAAAAAGTGGTAAAAGTAAAATAAAGTACCTTTTTATGATAAGCCAAAGATCATAGAACCATAGAATCATAGAATGTTTTGGGTTGGAAGGGACCTTAAAGATCACCTAGTTCCAATGCTCCCTGCCATAGGCAGGGACACCTTCCGCTAGATCAGGTTGCTCAAAGCCCCATCCAACCTCGCCTTGAACACTTCCAGGGAGAGGGCAAACAATAATAATAATATAATACAAACAAACATATTTTGTTATTATCCTGAGCCAATAAACCATGAAAATGTAAACCATTTTAAGGTAGAAGGGATATTTTTGGTTTGGAGTATTTTAAATGGGATGATTTCTTCTCTCTAATTTACATTACCAGTAAATTTCATTCTCATAGAATGTTTGGCACACAAGCTTACCCAGTAAATTAGAAGCTTTGAAAGTTTGCTTTTGTGTTCCTCTATGTGTCAAACTGATTTTAGATCCCAAATAATTCTCTTCATTTCTCTGTCACTGGTACTTCTCAAATTTAAGCTGTAAATCCTTGGAACTGTATAGGTAGTGTTTAGTACTGCAGGAATTTCATAACATACTGGCTCTCCTAAAGTCTATGAGAAAGTTTCCAGTATCATTGGCAGAGATCTCGGTCAAGGCTTGTGTTACCGACGTAGAAATGAGGTGTGTATGTTGAACCTTTGCTCTTCATTGATCTGTTCTGAGTAAGTTTCTCTAGAGTAGCTCTGTGTGATTCCTTATTCCTTTTGTTCAAAAACCTGTAAGACAAGCACTGAAAACATAAAAGTAATAAATTGCTTTTGTTGATGAGGGACAAGGTAGAAAGCTCATTCTATCTCTACTTTGTACAATACCAAAGTTCAAGATGCTAGAGATCAAAAGAAAAACAACTGTACTTCAAACTATAATTTTGAGACAAGGGTTCCATCTTGTCACTACCAAGGATGGTATCCTTGTTTGTTCATCCATGCAGGATAGCTTAAGATGACATTTCATGTTTTTTATGTCAGTTCGTTGATGAGTCAGTTCTGTGTTGTAAGTTTTCTGTAAGAATACATGTAGTGATAGAAATGTTTCTACAACACTGAGCCCATAAACTGCCAGTTTTGCCATTAATTTCTCTTGGGGCTTACCAAGACCCAACTACAATTTTATGAAATCATAAAACATAATTACTAAAAATAAATATATCAAAGTTTTGGAGCAAGGAAAGGGTTCAAGCAATTGAGGAAAAAGCAACATGAAATAAAATACAAGGCAATTTACTCAGTACAGCTGGACAGAGAATTCATATATGTTTTTTTAATCTTTAATCCTTTGTGCAGATTACCCTGTTTTCTAGTTGGGGGTAAACAAGAGAATTAGCCCTATAGATATTTTCCCTTTACTGGTATGGAGAATGAGTGAAGGGCTAGTTCCATTCCCCCGCCCTCCTTTTGTCAGTAATCTCAAAGCTCTGTGGGCCAAGAGTAGGTCGAAAAAAGAATCCACACCTCAAAGGCACCATTAAAGTGTTTTCTGGAGCAACATAGAACCACAAAAGAAACGATGTGTTTCTGTCACCCGTTTCTTCCCAGGAGCTCTTATAATGTTATCTAGTAAACAGTGCAAGTTTTCCCATATAGTTAACATATCAAAGTATTAAACCAAACTTAGAATTCCAAATAGTATTCCTATTTTTAACTTAATTTTATATCATGCTTTCCTTTCTGTTTTATTAAAATTTGTGAGTTTCTTTTTAAAATTTAAGATGGCTCTTTGTCACATAGAGGAGAGTGCTCTAGAACAGATTGGGCCCTCAAACTTCTGTAAAATACAGATCGAATTCAGCACTGCTATGACACTTTTCCCTGCGAGCCATATGAGATGGGGATCTTTTAAATTATATCTACATAAGGTTTATTCATGAATTTAGATATGAAACTGTAAAAGACAGAACAAACATGGTTCATAGTATCAGAATCATGTACAAAGGCATCTTTTCCCTCTAAATAAATAATGAAAACAAAGCCCCATTATATTTGATAAATGAGTGCTTCCTAGATTATGAAGCTGTTCTGAACACAGTTGGAACTACATTCTTAATTCCCACATCATTTTAATGTTGACGTATGTCAGAGGCATTTCCAGTGTTCCAGCAGGAACTACAGAAACCACATTTTTTTCCTAGTCTGAAACCTTTCCTGTATCGTGTTTTTCTATGTTTATTCTTGTGGGTTGTTTTTTTTTTATATTTTCCTCTTCTTCATATTTAATATATCTGTCAACATCCCTGATCAGCAGTCTAGCTGCAGGCAACCTTATGACATTGGAGAAATTTGCTTCAAGAACTCTAGCATACATACATGACAACTTAATTTTGCCAGACAAGACTCAGGATAAAAGGCTGGAGTGGCTAAAGGATACATGCAAGCACATTTGTGCTGGTTTTGTGATTTTGGTAGGATAAGAAGGATAAAAAATGCAGAAGGTATTTCTTTCCTCTCACCCTTTTCCAGTTAAGACCACCTTGAAGAGGAGCTGAAAGTAGCTCTCAGGTTCTATGAATATTATTAAGAAATAAGAATAGCAAAAATGATCAGCAACTATTTAGCATCAAGTGTTTCATACATGTCTGGATTCTCTCAGCAGCAGATTTCAAACCTTAAAAAGCATAGAGAGGTGCCTGATGGTGAATTCTTTCCTTGGTATTACCTTGAGAGGAAACTTTATGCAAAAAGTAAATGGAGAGTAATATTTTAAGCGTTTAGAATTTTGCCATTATGCAGATTCTTGTGAACCTTCAATTTAAGCCTCTCCTGTAGTTTTATAATAAAATCATACTGAAATACTATACTTTAGGACCCAGTGGATCAGATACAAAATTGATTAAGATTAAGGTTTGTGGCAAGTGGAAAACCTTTTTTGTTAGATCTAAGAAGGTTTTCCAATGATTTAGTAATGTCTATAAGCACATTTTCAGGAAGAGAATCTGCTTTTTTCTTTCCTAATATGGCTTTATCTATCTTGGTTGTGATCTTAGTCTTTAAAGCATGAAGGACTCCTTATAAAGAAAATACATATGAACGTTAGACTGACCACACTGGATCAGACCAAAGTATCATGCCTGACTAATCTGTATTGCCTGACTAACCTGGTGGTCTTCTATGAGGGATTGACTGCATCAGTGGACAAGGAAAGAGCTAAGGACATCGTTTACCTGGACATCTGTAAGGCCTTTGACACGGTTCCGCACAACTTCCCTGTCTCTAAATTGGAGAAACATGGATTTGATAGATGGATTATTTGATGGATAAGGAATTGGCTGGATGGCCACTTCCAAAAAGTTGCAGTCAATGGATCAATGTCCAAATGGAGATCAGTAACGAGTGGTGTCCCTCAGGTGTCCGTATTGGGGCTCATACTGTTCAATACCTTTACTAATGAGATTTACTAGTGGGACTGAGTGCACCCTCAGGAAATTTGCGGATGACACCAAGTTTGGTGCACTTGATTCACTTGGGGGAAGGCATGCCTTCCAGAGGGACCTTGACAGGCTTGAGGGGTGGGTCCATGTGAACCTCATGAAGTTCAACATGACCAAGTGCAAGGTCCTGCACCTTGGTCAGGGCAATCCTCGATGTCAGTACAGACTGGGTGACGAATGGATTGAGAG
>VYZW01049377.1:663-12518 GCA_013401315.1 Balaeniceps rex
TATTTATATTTAATTATTATAACAATTCCCCATTTCTATGTTGCACAACAAACTAAAACTGACCATTTTGGTTACACAACCACTGTCATAATCCCTTGTAGCAAACCACTTTTCAATGCTGGTTATTTAGAGTCCTTCCTGTACCAAGGCAGTGAAGTAGACGTAAATCATTCAAACTTCTTTCTACTGTAAAGGCTATTTTGAAGGAGCATTTAAGGAGCATTTGAGAAACAGGCTAAGGACTGTTCAAGGACCCAAAAGGTGTATAATGAAACTGTCTTAGTAAGTGTAAGGCTTCAAGAGGTGCTTTTACTTAGGTGCAAGCTTATCCTTGAAGGTATCATAGTGTTGTATTTTGTCCAGCTTTAGGGCATGCTCCAGGATTACAACTCTGGAAAAAAAGGTGGGTTTGGAAGGGGGGGGGAGGGGCAGGGAACACAAGCCCTGGGGCTCCAAATACTTGCTTAGATGCATCTTGTGAGATAGTGTTCTCTGGTTTGTGGCTGTGCCCAAGATCAAGTGGAGAAGGTCTGACAGTTCAAATGCAAATAAACAGAGAGAGGGAGATCTTGCTGGGCCTAGTTAAGCAAACATCCAGCAAAAGTAGACAATGCTAAGAATGTCGAGATGCAATAGTGGAGTAGCACTTCATGGGTTCAAGCAGTTGTGCTGGCTTTACAGAGCTGTTTCTGACCAAATGCTAGGACGCAGGGGTGGTTACCCCCTGAATATGTGACACCCGATCTGTTCTTTTGTATAGCTGTAGCTTCAGTTGCTCAAAGCACCCTTGAGCCCTTGTGCTGCTGAAACAAAACTGTACTAGGAAGGGATGTGATTATTCACTCACTAGAGCGTTGGGGGAGGTAAAACAGAATAAAGGCAATGCAAATGAAAATTTAGCCTTTAAAGAGTTTTATAAGCCCCTGAGGGAAGGGCAAGGATTTTTCTCAGGCATGCAGCACCCAAACTGTAGAGGAATTAAGGTCCATCCTTAAAATTTTTCTTTTTGGTGTATATATTCAGATTAAAACCTATTGTTGTATCTAATTGTGGCACCTAAAGCAGAGGATTTTGATCGGGTTTAATGTGCGCAGAAAGAAGGTGCTGCTGTGCAAACAGGACTGAGGGATGTTGCACAGTCTCAGATAGCCTTCCTTACTTGTAGCCATTTGGATTGATAAAACAAGGACAGTCTCAAGCTATGGTCTAAGCACATTTGTTCTCCAGGTAGAGGAAGCAGTACATTGTATAAAGTCAGAAAATTGAAGGTTTTGATCCATTTTCTGTATTATCTTCTCTCCTATGCAAAAATCCCTCCAGCAAAGCAAGAAAACAGTTATAGATCTCTAACTTACATTATAGCTTTCAAAATAGTGGCATCCCAAGTCCCTGATTTAGCAGCATGCAGTTGAAATGAAGACTATTTGCCTCTTAGTGAATAGTTACAGAAATTGATTCTTACCGAGCTACAACATTATTAAGTGTTATGGCCAGCAAGATGTTGCCAGTTTGCCACTGAGAGCCTTCTGTCATGTGTCACCTACTCTGCTCAATCAGTTCCTCTGAGTGATTTAACTTTGATTCATAGAATCATAGAAAAGTCTACATTGGAAGTGACTTCTGGAGATCATCTGGTCCAACCATCTGTTGGAAGCAGGACCTTAGATTAGGTTATCCAGGGCCCTGTCAAGCCAAGTCTTGAATATTTCTAGCAAGAGACATTCCACTTCTTCTCTGGATAACCTATTCCAATGTTTAATTGTTTTAATGGTGAAGAATTTTCTTATATCCAGATGGAATTGCCCCTGAAGCAACTTGTGCCCATTGCCTCTTGTCTTGTCAGCACACATCCTTATGAAGGGAGCACCTCCATCTTCTCTATAACTACCTTTTAGGGATTGGTTTGTTACCAGGGCACACTGCTGTCTAATATTCAGCTTGCTGCCCACCAGGATCCCCAAGTACTTTACAGCAGAGTTCCACCCCAGCCAGTTAGACCCTAGCCTGTACTGCTGCTTGGGATTATTCTGTTCCAGGTGCAGGACTTAACATTTGTCTTTGTTAAACCTCAATCAATTCTTGTTGGCCCAGTCTTCCAGCCAGTCGAAGTGTCTGTAAGGTTGCTCTTCCTTCTGGTGTATCTACCTCTCCCCCCAGTTTGGTGTCATCTGCAAGCTTGGTGAGGGTGTATTCAATACTGTCATACAGATAATTTATAAAGATATTGAATAGTACCGGACCCAGAATCAATCTCTGAGGAACTCCACTCGTGACTAGCTGCCAGTCTGACTTTTCTTACCTCAAAAGGTGGTAGTTAATGGCTCAGTTTAGCCAGTTTTTTACCCATCTTGTGGTCCATCTTTCCAGTCCAAATCTTTCCAGCTTGTCAACAAGGGTGTTGTTGGAGACCATGTCAAAGACCGTGCTAAAAATCAAGATAGATGATGTCCACAGTTCTCCTCTCATCCACCGAGCAAGTTATTTCATCATATAAGGCAGTCAGGTTGGTCAAGCACAATTCATCCTTTGTGGGCTGAAGCAGGGAGTGAGTATGGAAATTACAAAGTCAATAGCTACTTTACAGGCAAACAGTGAGAAGAGATTTGGCTCTTGAGTTTCTCTTGGCCTTCATAACAGGACAATCTTGTGAACTCTTGAAAGTTCCATAATGGAGACTGAATTCCTGCTCTATGCCCAGCAGAGCTGTTGGCCTTTCATTTAGTCCAGGCAGTGCAATTAGTTTTTATTATCCTTTCCAGCAAATTTTCCCATCATGAAATGTCTTGATATTTTTCCAGCACTGAACGCAACCCACCAAGATCAATAGTAGGGCTCCTTGTTTCTAATCCTCAAGGCATTTGTTTTTTAGCAATTATTTTACTTTTTTTTCTTGGTATAAATAATTGTTTTGTCCTTCCATTTCATAGAATTGTCATCTGTTTCTCTGGAATAGTAAACTTTCATATATAAGGGCTTTAGAGTGTTAATGCTTTTTTTTTCCATGTTGTGAGCAAAACATATGCTTGCTTTGACTTTACATACTATAAATATTTAGCACATTAATTGTTTTTCTATTTAATCTCAGATCTGTATTACAAATAGCCCAAATGTTTCAGTCTAAAGCAGTGATTAAATTTCTTCAGAGATGATGCTGGCGGGGGGGAGGCAGCGGTCCCCTTAGTCCTTTTGCTAAACTGTTCCACAGCATGTCATCTTTTTACAAGTGCATACATGGTAGCCTTTGTGGGCACTGCTGAACTTTAATGAAATTTGTGTACAGAAGCCAAAGCTAAGTTTCACAATTTCTGGATAGGACTCACCATTTGTTGCAATTTTGCCAGTTGCTCAGATACACTAAGTGTATAAATGAGTAGCCAAATATAGAGAATGGGGGGAGGGGTGATGAGAGACAGCTATTGAAGTGGTCAGAGATTATTAGAGCATCACCTTGCTAAATATGATGTTTTACATTCAAATCACACTGCAATTTTTAAGTTAATTGTTTGGATAAAGCTCACTGACATGAATACATGCACATTTAAGTTTTAAGTCATTACTGTCATGGAGCAGCAAGGGCCAGCTGCTCCCCAAGGTCCAGGGAGTAGAGGAGGATAACATGGACAGTAGGGGTGGAGCCTTGCTGGCCAGGGCCCAGCCCCACAGTACCTGAGCAAGGCAAGCAGGGCAGACCCAGAGATGATGGCCAGGTTCTACCAAGAGTCCAGATCATCAGGCAAATTTGCAGCAATGATACAGATCCAAGATCAAGACAAGGAAGTTAAACCACAGGTCAGAACCAGATCCAGTGACTGCCAAGCAGGTCCATGGTGATAAGGCAAGTCCAAGATCAGGCTAGGAAGTCAGTCTATGTTGAGTTGCCTGTGATTTGGCAGGTGTGTTGTGGGGGTGATGGTCAGTGAGATAATGGGCTTTACTGATATGAATTAGGATGGTGCATTGCTCCAAAGTGGTGGATAAAACCTTTTATACCATCCCCTGCTTTAATGTTTTTTAAAATATGTGTCATGTTGAGGTGGGTTGACCCTGGCTGGATGCCAAGTGCCCACCAAAGCCACTCTATTACTCCCCTTCTCAACTGGACAGGGGAGAGAAAATATAACGAAAAAGCTCTTTGGGCAAGATAAGGACAGGGAGATCACTCAGCAATTGCTGTCACGGGCAAAACAGACTCAACTTGGGGAAAATCAGTATAATTTATTACCAATCAAAGCTGAGTAGGGCAATGAGAAATAAAACCAAATCTTAAAACACCTTCCCCCCACCCCTCCCTTCTTCCCAGGCTCAACTTCACTCCTGATTTTCTCTCCCTCCTCCCTCCCCCCCAGCAGCACAGGGGGACAGGGAGTGGGGGTTGCAGTCAGTTCATCACACATTGTCTCTGCCGCTCCTTCCTCCTTAGGGGGATGACTCCTCACACTCTTCCCCTGCTCCAGCGTGGGGTCCCTCCCACAGGAGACAGTTCTCCACGAACTTCTAATAATTATATTTAATTATTATAACAATTCCCCATTTCTATGTTGCACAACAAACTAAAACTGACCATTTTGGTTACATTTCCCCCCTTTGGAAGTTTTGAAATAATCTTCTTTTCAATACTTCCACCTTTANCCGGCGCCTGGAGCACCTCCACCCCCTCCTTCTTCCCTGACCTTGGTGTCTGCATATTCGTTCCTCTCACATATTCTCACTCCTCACTCCAGCTGCAGTTTGTGTCCCCTTGTTTGTGGGTGGTTTTTTTTCCCTCTCCTTCTTAAATATGTTATCACAGAGGCGCTACCACTGTTGCTGATGGGCTCAGCCTTGGCCAGCGGCGGGTCCGTCTTGGAGCCGGCTGGCATTGGCTCTATTGGACATAGGGGAAGCTTCTAGCAGCTTCTCACAGAAGCCACCCCTGTAGCCCCCCCGCTACTAAAACCTTGCCACGCAAACCCAATACACATGTGCTAGAGAAAAATCTAATTTTCAGATGCTTTAAATAGTGTTTGTCTTTTAAAAACTTTTTGGAACTTTTTTCACTTTTAAAAACAAGTTACCTTATTTCAGTGATTTCAACTGCACAGAGCTGTAAATATCTTTTAAAATATTCTTGTTATGCATTCAGAAATCACAGCTTTAACTCCTGTTAGCTCTTAGAGCATGTGCACCCCTGTCCCTTTCCCACTTGACCCTGAACGGACACAACTTAGCAATTTTTTGCAACAACTTCTTTAGCTGGAGAGGAACCGCAAGTTTTCAGGGTCTCACTCAGATATAGCTTTGGGGGAAACTTCCACTTTTTAAAGTGCACAAAGTTCTGAGGTAGGAAAACTTCCATGTTCAAAAAAAAGGGGAGGACAGGGAGGAGAACAAGCTGAGGAGGGGGGAATATTTAGGTGGGCTGTGGAAAAATAAGCTCATGAGCAGTGGGGGTTATGCATTGACCAAAGACAAATGGATGAATTCTGTAGCTCTTGCCTCCCTATAGAAATTATGAAAGATGTGTCAGTGCACACAAGTCCCCTACCCTTCATGTTTACCCTCTAAGAATCAGGCCTGGGATTATTTTTGTTTGGTTGTTTGTTTGAAGATATCATTAATGATGATCTTAATGAAGAAGATCAAACTCTTCCTCTAATCTGCAGTCCATAAAGAATAATAGTACTACATTTCAGTATTCTACTTCAAAAGGACAGTTGAGTAACAAAAGCTGTAGTGAAGATCTTCTGGTGACCCTCTGCTGAAAGGTCAAATTTGGGATTTCCCCTGCATGCACAGCTCAGAGAACCACAGTGGATGAATGTTGCATACATCAGCATTCTGGCTCTATAGAAAGACTGAAATTAATTGTGCTGCCCTATTAAAAGTGTGTGTTTTGCATGAGAGGAAGGAAGTAGAGAGTTTAATAACTCAGTGAGAGCATTTTTAATACATGCTTGTAGCATAATCAGAATTGTGGGAAGCATGAAATTAAGTATGTGTGGATTTTGAATCTTAACTAAAGCTGAGGGTATACTGAAAGTTTCTGCCCCTGGCCAATCTCTGCACAACCACCTTCAGGAGAAGATGCTGCTGCATACAACCTCCCACTCCCCCAGTGAGTAGCATTAAACGTGATGGTGAGAATACCAGCTCTGATCATCAGAAACTGGGAGGGTGATGTATTGGGAATCACCCTACACGCTCCCTGTTTATTACAGTTCTAGCACCTTTTACTGGCTTCTGTCATGTATTGAGCTGCCAGAATAAAGCTTGGTCTGACTGATTAATGTCTGCTTTTATATTCCTAGGCTCTGCTACTCTGTCTCACAAATCTGCCCCAACACTCTTATCTGCTCCAAATCTCTTCTTCCCATACTGTTCACCTAATGAGTGGTTACATTTGCAAGGACACTTGCATTTGTAGTCATGTAGAATTAACTCTGTCTGTATAGAAAGGGAATTTTCTTGTATTTCTTTGTTGGTCCAGTTTTAGCTTGGTAGATGGATTGCATGCACAAATAGCAGATCCTGTTTCTTGCCTGGGTGGTATGTTACAAGCTGTTGACACATTGCCTGATGGTTTTTATTTCTTAAAACTTAATAAACATTCCCCTTTCCCCACAGAAGAGCGGGTTGTTCCCATTGAAGTTTGCCGTTCCAAACTGTCAAAATACTTGCAGGGAGTTGTTTTCCGCTGTGATAAGTGTACCTTTACCTGCTCCAGCGATGAGAGTCTGCAGCAACACATAGAGAAGCACAATGAACTTAAACCTTACAAATGTCAACTCTGCTACTATGAGACCAAACACACAGAGGAGCTGGACACTCATCTTCGAGATGAGCACAAGGTAACATCCAAAGGGATTTAATTTGTAACAATCTACTCCTTGCAAATGCTATATCTAGTTTATTTGCATGTCCACTCTGAATAGCCAACCTGCATTTTTTTTCCAAAATTTGGAGAAGGCTTCTGTGCTGGACTACAATTTCTCACAAATTCTGTATTTTTTCAGAAAAAGCATTTGTATATATTGTGAGATTTTTTTTTTTAAGTTATGAAACAACATTAAGGCTGTGTGATTCAGACACTCTAAGACACAGGAGCTTCCAAAGCATAAGATTCCTCTGGCAACTTGGGCAAAGTGACATGCCATGCATATTTTAGTAACACAAGGCAGTACATTCCAGTTTACATTTAACAAGGGAAAGATAGAAGCTTGTTATACTTACTGCTTAAGTTAAGGCCGCTTTGGTGTTTGTGTGGAACCTTCTGAGTGCAGACTTGATCCATACTTGGAGAAGTCACTAGAAAGCTTTCCACAGACTTCTGTCTGCTTTGGATTTCTGTAGTTCTCAGCTGTGTTGCTGTGAGAGTAGCAAAATTCTAGAACTAAGGCATGTTTACAGAGTATTTTTTTTGTCAGTTTGTGGGGAGGGAACTCATTGAATCCAACTATCAGGAGCTGAGCTGCCTTATTCTCACTAAAAACTTGTTCACACTTTGTTGACTGAACAACATTTCGTCCCCCCAAAAAAAAATTGACAAAATGAGTGTCAAAAGTACCAGCAAAACTGACTGCATTTTAAAAATGAACACTGTGAACTTATGTTGGCTTGGTACACTTGTCTCCCTTTATTGCTCCTTATTGCTATGTCAGAATCTTTCTACAGTTTAACTGGTATCTGAGATGTTGCACATCTCCAAGTGACCACAGAAAGGGTCCTAGGAGATCCAAGAAGCACTATTCCCCACCCCTCTGAGTGCATCAGGCTGGGAAGATTTTCCCTCTACTTAGGTGTCCCTTCTCGCCAATAAAAACCTGAAGTGATTACTCCCAGTAGTAAAGGTTATTTTCCCCCATCTTTCTTTCATCATTTCTAAATATTATATGGCTAATTTGTGCCCACTCTCTGGGCTCAGGTGCACAATTGGCTTACTGCATCTTAAAGAGTTCCTGTGCATGAGCTGAGTCACAGTAAGTGCCATGCATGTGGCCGCCTTTGCTTAAATCTAATAGGTAACTTGTTAAGTCAGAGCATGTCAACACAGCTATCAGTTCTAGAAACATGATACTAACACACTGCTATATTTAGGGTAGCTTGCTATTTGCTGATATGCCACTGTGTGGTGGGTTGATCTTGGCAGGCAGGGAGAGGCCCACCCCAGTCAGTCTCTCACTATGCCTCCTCAAACAGGACAGGGGGAGTGTTGTGGGTTAACCCCAGTGGGCAGCTCAGCCCCACACAGCCATTCACTCACTCTCCCTCCCAGTGAGATGGGGAGAGAATCAGAAGGGAAAAAGTGAGAAAACTTGTGGCTTGAGATAAAGACAGTCTAATAGGGAAAGCAAAAGCTGCACGCACAAGCAAAGCAAAATAAGGAGTTCATTCACTACTTCCCATCGGCAGGCAGATATTCAGCCATCTCCAGGAAAGCAGGGCTCCATCATGTGTAACAGTTACTTGGGAAGACAAATGCCATCACTTCGAACATCCCCCCTTCCTTCTTCTTCCCAAAGCTTTTATTGCTGAGCATGATGTCATATGGTCTGGAATATCCCTTTGGTCAGTTGGGGTCAGCTGTCCCAGCTGTGTCCCCTCCTTGTGTCTCCTTCTTGTGCATCCCCACTGGTGGGGCAGCATGAGAAGCAGAAAAGGCCTAGACACTGTGTAAGCTCTGCTCAGCAATAATTAAAACATCTCTGTATTATCAACACTGTTTTGGTCACAAATCCAAAACACAGCCCCATACAAACTACTATGAAAAAATTCTGTCCCAGCCAAAACCAGTACAGGGAGAAAATATGATGAAAAAGCTCATGGATCAAGATAAAGACAGGGAGATCACTTACCAATTACTGTCAGGGGCAAACCAGACTTGACTTGGGGAAAATTAAGTTAATTTATTGACAATTAAAATAGAGTCAGATGGTGAGAAACAAAGACAAAAAAACCCTCAAACACCTTCCACCCCCACCCCAGCCTATTTTTCCCAAGCTCAACTTTACTCCTTCCTTCCCAACTCCTCTACCTTCTCCCCCTACCCTGAGTGGTGCAGGGGATATGGGGAATGGGGGTTGCAGTCATTTCATAACAGTTCCTCTCTGCTGCTTCTTCCTCCTCACACTTTTCCTCAGCTCCAGCATAGGGTCCCTCCCACAGGGCACACAGCCCTTCACAAGCTGCTTCAGCATAGGTCCTCTCCACAGGTTGCAGTTCCTGTCAGGAGAACCTGCTTCTGTGTGGGCTATCCATAGGCTGCAGTTCCTTCAGGGAATACCCATCTGCTCTGGTGTGGTCCTCTCCATGGGCTGCAGGGGAATCTCTGCTCTGGTGCCTGGAGCACCTCCTTCCCCCTCCTTCTTCTCTGGCCTTGGTGTCTGCAGGGTTGTTTCTCACACTTTTTTTTCCTCACTCCTCACACTGCCATGCAGTGTTTTACCCTTTCTTAAATATGTTATCATAGAGGCACCACTGGCTTCACTGATTGGCTCAGCTTTAGCCAGCTGTGGGTCTGTTGTGGAGCTCTTGGCTCTGTCTGGCACAGGGCAGCTCCTGATCTCTTCTCACAATATGTACTGTCTTAAGTTATATGTTTATATTAGGTGGATGTGGCAAGGTTTTTGTAGCAAGGGGGGGGCTGCAGGGGTGGCCTCTGGAAGGAGTTCAGAGGCTGCCCTGTGCTGGACAGCGATGGTTCCAGCCAGCTCAGTAATGGACCCACTGCTGGCCAAAGCTGAGCCCATGAGTGAAGCTGGTGGTGCCTCTGTGAAAACATATTTAAAAAAGGGCAGAAAATGACAGAAAGAGTATGTGGGAATGCAGAGAGAATGAGGAAACTGAGAGGAGGAGGGAATCAGTGGGAAACAACAGAGGAGTAGGAGGTGCTCCATGGTGGAGCAGATACTCTCAAAGGGATTCCAATCTATGGAGAACCCACACCAGGGCAGCTATTCCTCCATTCAATGCTCCCCACCCCCAAATGTCCATAAGAACAGTTGATGACTTGGGCTCTGTCTAAGTGGTCACTCAGGTCCCATCTTTTTCACACATGAAGCTGAACAAAAGATTTTTCTGGAGTGATGGTGTGCAATAGTGATGCTTGATCCTATCAGTTTTACACTCCCATGAAAGGAGGGATACAACAGAGTGCTTAGCATTGCTTGTTGTTTTTACTTTCAATACCTCAAAATGAGGGAAGCTTCTCAAATAATAGGATCATTTTGAGAAGCAAAATGGAGGAATTTAGTATAAAAAAAAGGAAAGAAGAATCATTAACAGTGAATGTAATTGTGTTTGAAGGGAAATGAGTATTAATTTGACTAGGTGCCTGATAAATTTCCCAGTTCAGCCTATAGCTTTGTTGGTGTGCTTTTTTTCAATAGTTGATGATGGTGTTTGTTGTTGACGAAACCATTTCTTTTAAGGTGAGTCGTAATTTTGAGCTGGTTGGACGGGTTAACTTGGATCAGCTGGAACAAATGAAGGGAAAAACCGAGAGCTCCAGCAGCGATGAGGAAGAAAAAGAGTTAAGCCACAAGACTGAAGAAAGAGGTCAGTATAGTTGCTTTTTCTTTTATGCTGGATACTGTAATGAACCCTGCCAGTTCCATCAAGCAAGATCAACTGTTGACTCTACAGCAGATTCCTTAAGTTGTAGAAGTTTGTCAGTATGGGCAAAATGGAGCTTTTGTCAAGACACTTCCTGGAGGAATTTTGTTTCTAATGCTTATGACAAGATTTCTGTTTAAGAAAACCAAATCATGCTCCAAAAAAAAAAAATATTATGAGAAAATACTGGTAACATCTGTGACTGTGAAGATAACATCTATGAGGGCTTAGAAAAATAAAGTGGAGTATTTTAGTGGGCTGTCAGATTATTCTGTGTTGGTAACCCATGTTCATCTTTGCTGCTCCACATTATACCAGTGAGGGATATAGTTCAGTGACCAAGCTTATTTTGGGGCTATTGTCTGCCCACTGCTTACAAAGCATTCCTTCCCTCCTCTTTGTGAGAGTTGACCCTTTTGCCATCACTTTGGTCAGCAACTCTGAAGCCAGGGTATCCTTACCTCCAAATCACCATTCCAACTGTGTACTTTACATTTGTGCCTAAATTCACATCTATTAATAATCCCACTGAGTTCAGTCTTATTCATGTGTTTATTGTTCAGATGGTTAGCTGAGTAGGGATAAAGGTAGGTAGTTCTTGGTGAATTAGACTGTGAGGGGGGTTGTGTGTTTTTGTGTTTGTTTGGGGTTTTTTTGCCTTTAATATTAAAATCATTTTAGAGCAGATATCTGGTCCTGACTGGAATACTCCATGTATTCTCATGATCTGCTCTATAGTGCATGACTTCATCAATCGAATGCAATATGTTTGCAATTCTTGTTCAACAGTAAAAGGAGCTTGATTTGAACAGTGAGCCTTGTCATGCCTAATCATCAGGTTCCAGGGGTCATCCAACCTCCTGATGCTGAGTGCAGGCTGCCAACTTTCTATGTACTTATAACTAAAAGCATGCTGCCGTGTTTACCTTTTTCCTTCTGAAATTTCAGTTTTTCAATTGAAAACTCATTTCAAGTTCATTCAAGAGTTGTTCACAAAAGAAAACATCTCCCCAGGTATTTTCAAACCTGTAAAAGGTTTGCTAGATTCACAAGCAAAAGATTGCTAGATTCACAAGCAGTTTACAGAACATGAAGGGGCCATTAACACTTCACTTTGAGTGTGACTGGTGATATCTTTATTTAATGAGGAAGAGAGTGAGTTAGTGTCGTGGTTTAGCCCTAGTTGGCAGCTAAGCACCACACAGCTGCTCACTCACACTCCCCCGTGCCCCAGTGGGATGGGGGAGAGAATCGGAAAAAAAAAA
>VYZW01049378.1:1803-13195 GCA_013401315.1 Balaeniceps rex
AGGGCTTCTATCCCATTACTGAAAAATAAATATGGTTTATTCCTCCACTGTGGAACATATTCATTAAAACAGATTCATTATTCCTTGTGGACAGATACTCTACCTTGCTCCATTCACTTCAGAGGAGTTACACTGACTTATGCTTGTAAGAGGTTTGCCCCAGAAATTACAGGAATGATCAGGTAATACCATCTCATTGTACTCCTTGCATTCATAGAGCATAAGATCTCATCCAGATGTGCAGATGCAGAAGACTTCATGATGAAAAAGATGTTTCAATATGTAGATGAACTGAACTCGAGCTTCACAGCAAGTATTATACTAAATAAGGGGAATGTTGCTGCAGGTGTCTAGAACAAAGAATAAATAAAAGTTTGCACTCCATGTTGTGTGGACTAAAGCTTGTGAAATATTATACCCTTAGGGAGATATTTGCCTGCTTTGATTCATTAATTTCCCTTTAAGGCGCTTCATTTCCCCTCCCAATCATCTGTCAGGTTTTTTTTTGCCACAACACCCCTTGAAGTGTGGAAGTGCTGCAGCTCCAGGTCTGGCTCTTGCCCTCTCTTCTCCTCTGTCTGTGACCTTAGGACTTCAACACTATTTTCTTTCCTGAGTCAGGAAGAAGGGGGCAGCTGGCTAGGACCTTGCACTCATCACTGTTTTTCCACCTACAACATGTTTGCTTTTCTTTTCCAGCTGCAGTTTTATCTTGCTCCTTTCAGTCACTCATTCTTTGGCATGTATATTGTGGACTCCGTTCTCCATTTACTTAGCATGTGCACAACATCATTGGCTTCAGAAGGATTTATGGTTTTAACGGAGAAGACAGCTTGATTCGGTTCTTGTGCTTGCGGACACATGTTCTACCAACCGCAGTGGGAGTGAGTTGCCACAGGTCATGAAAATCCTGTAGAAAAGTAAGAAGTTTGCTGATGTCATGTTAAAGTGATTAAAAAAGAAAGAGGAAAAAAACCCAAAAAACAGACTGGACAAATCTGTCAGCATGGTTGCTGGAAGGGAGAAAAGGAGGGGTGAACAGCTGCAATTCCCTTCCTTTGCATCATAAGCAGGCTATGACAGTATAATTCTTTTATCACTTTTCTTGTTGTATACTTTTTTCCTCATCTTCCTGAATCTGGATTTAGATTCCTGGCTGGCAAGACTACAATTAGGCCAGATGAAATGTGGGTGTGATACGTGGCTAATACCAAGGCTTTCTAAAATGAAAAAGAAAATTCTGCTGTGTGTTGGATTGAATTTCTTTATTCAGTACTCTAATTCAGAGGTAGATTGGGTAGGTGAATAGGAGACTGTCGTTCATCAGCTTCCATCTGTAGATATGTCGTCGTAATTCTGCTAATTTAGAAGAATTTCTTCACCAAATGGAACATAGAAAGGTAGCTTAAGATGTCTGGGAAGATACTGCAGATAGGTCTCCATCATGGACTGTTGTTTTCGGACACAAGCACTTAAATTCCCGTAGAAGTCCATCCTGCAAATTGCTACACACTGTGACCCTCGTCCAGTAAAGCACTTAAACACATGCTTAACTCAGATACGTTGATCTTACTGTGTTTCCTTGCATGCTTAATATGAAGCACATGCTTAATAGCTTTCCTGGAGTGGGTTCAGGATGCTTTGCAGCTTGCACAATGGGACCCATCACTCACACCAATAATCATAAGGGTTTGAAAACCTTCATAAATTAGCAACTAGTGATTTACTAGAACAGCTAATAGCTGTTGTTTCTCTTGAAACCAAGGAAAGAAATCCATTTTGAACACAGTCCTCTTTGTAAGATGACTTCTTTTGGCTCCAGCTTGTCAAAGTGTTCATTGTTAGCCTCTGTCTAAAAAAGATAACGTTAGTCAGTGGCATAGCAGGGCCATGAAACAGACCTCTGCATAGATAGCAAACAGGGTTGTTTTTACTGTGGGTTGTGTAGGTTGACCTGCCTGTCTTTAATTTGCTTTTGGAATTGTCCCGGAACGGCTTTGTGGTTTACAATCCAGTGTCCAGATGATATTCCCAGACATGTAAAAGTTATTAATGTAATTAGCAAGGATCTGCAGGGGATCCTCACTGAGTCTAACAGTCCTCTACTCTCACAGTCTAATCCTAATCCTCACAGTCCTCTAGTCTGTGTTCCCAAACCTGCCGCTCTCCTGCCTGTGCCCACAAGCATGCGCACATGCACACGTGCATAATTAGGCATCTCATTCCATGAGATTCTTTTTACTTAATAACCGGGAAGGGCATGTGTGCATCTAGCTGTGATCAACACAGCTGAACACGTTGGCCTTCTGGCACATGTTGTGTGACAGAACCTGCTGCTGCTGTTGTGGTTGCTCTGCTCCCTAGTCAGATGCATTGCTAAATGAAGAAAGACATCTCGTAGAAATTTCTGGCTAGTCTTAGGGTAAAGTGAGAGTAAGCATTATTGAACTGGAGCCCTGGCTCTAATCTTCTGCTAAAATATCCTTTTTCCATATAACCTAGATTACTTAAATCTGCATTTCATAATACAGATATGGCTGCGCCATATTTTTTCTGTGATTGAGCTGCTTCTGCCATCACACCATACCCGCTTACCGCTGTGATTACACATTACCTAGAATTTTCCAAACCTTATTTGGGTCTTTTTCACACCATCCACAAAGTCCTTGGCTCACCCCCAGAAATTGACATTGACTAGACATGGATTAGTTCAACAGAAGTTCTGGATGGCCATGGCAGCTGGAACATATGTGTATTCAAGTATTCATGTACATATTTTAATTACATGAATATATTTTATATATATAAAAATTTGTAGAGAACAAATAGGATCAGCAAGCCTAGCAGTGAGAAACTGCAATGGCAAGCCATTATTCCTGCATTTAAAATATATTTTGAAAACTGAAATCTGCATGCTTTTTAGTTCTGTGCCTGTACCTAATTAAGAACTCATTGTTTCATCTTTCTATTAGTTTTTCACCTCATTAGCCATTCTTAGAAAGAGTCTGCATCTAAATTTGCAGTGGGCACACGTGATGTGTTCTGAGGGATGCTGCAGAAGCTAGTAGTTGCAGATGTGCTGCAGATTTCCCCTTCACTCAAAAGCACTCAGGCATCAGATTATAGGGAGGCTCTAACCCCTCCCGAAGGCAAGCTATGGGCACCCCGACCAGGTCCGGAGATCCACCTTGTGCTTCAGACCTGTCAGTCAGACTTGCTGCATAACTCAGGAGAGAGAGCTTTACCCTGTCACCATCGCACTCTTTGATTAAGCTTACTCACCTTCCACAGAGGCCTTTAGCCTTGACTGAAGACTTTGGGAGACAAGTGACCTGCCATTTCCCTGAAGCAACTTGTGTGAGCAGATAACCTTGCTCGCTGGCAAAACCATTTGCCTCTGTCCTCATGGAAGCTGTTTGGTTTCAGCTTGTGACTGTTGCTTCACGCTATGCAGCGGATAAGGACCACGGTTGGTTGGTTTTTCACTCTCCTTGAAGATTATTTTATTGAACATGCTGCTAAAGTACTTTTAGCTGCTGGCAGAGTGTGATGAAGAAGCTGAAAGAAGTAATGCATCTGGGCATATCAACAGATAAAGCATGTCAAGTAATATTATGAAATTAACATGAGGCACTCAGAAATTATTGACAGAGGTGTCTCGCCCTTAGCATTTGTAGGATTACATGCAATGATGTTTTTCTTTTACCAGCATTTGACTTTGACCACTGCATGATGCCTTCGCGTCCTACACGCAGGGTCTCCCACACTCAGAGCAGAGCAGGGAACAGGCAGAAAGTCTGTTTGCCCCTGTCATTTAGAAAAGTTAGAGATGGTCTGAGCAAAAGACCATGCATGGTTAGTGCCTTTGCCCTCAGTGCCATGGAGCCACCCCCTACCCCTGTGCTGGCCAGCAGCTTCGGCAGTGGCAGTGGGAAGGTGGAGGAGAGGGATAAAGTCACCCTGCAAAAAGAGCGGCTGCCTGGCTGCAGGGCTTCAAAGCATGAGGGACGTGCCCAGCCCGCCATCCTCTGGCACCAGGTGCCAAAAAGCAGCAGTCTGGGAGCAGAAACCCAGATGACAGCCCGTCCTGACCCTGGTGTGAATGCAGCTAACCTCCTCGTGCATCAGCCGGCGAGCAGCCAAGCAGGGACAAGGAGATCCCCGGTTCCCAATCCAGTTGCAAAGTGCCCTTTTAGGGACTAGGAGAGCAATCCCCCAAGGGCACACGTCAGCTGTAGCATGGCGAGTATGGGGCCTCCAGTCCCTCTTCCCCACTGCCTGCCATTGCTCTGACAGGAAAACTCTGTAAGTAAATGGGTATTTGAGGTTCAGTCCGACTGTGCTGCCAAGCTTACATGTTGGGAAGATCCCTAGGCACCCTGCAGAGCACCTCGGTGGTGGTCAGTGTGCATGAGGATGCTCAGCTGTATGCACAGACTAAGCATGATGCGTCTGGCCTGTGGATGTCAGAAACCTGCTAAGCTGTCTGAAATCCTGCTAAGCTGAAACTTCTTCACTAAAGTACCCTTCCAACCCTACTCTAACTTAATTTTTATTTTTAAACAACCTCCATCACCAAAGAAAATAAACAGTGGCAGTGAAATGTTGAACTAACATTTTATGGTTTCATTTTCTGCACGTAACATGCTTTAAAGCTTTTCCTTTTGTGTGGCGTAATTACAGCTGATGGTTAATACAGCTTTTTTAAAAAAAATGTTTTCTGCTTTTGAACTCACAGGAGGAAACTATTGTTTGGTTTTGTTTTATTAATCTGTTTTGGCCTGGCTTAGTGAGGAGGCTGGCAGGCTTTCAAAGACTCCTAACAGGTATTTGACATAAGGTGCTGTCATTTGTGCTTTTAAGTTGTTCTAGTCCGCAGAAATAATTAACATTACCTTGTCATCCTTTGGTGCTCAAGACACAGATTATTAATATAATGCAGTGTTTCTCTCGGACCTGTGCGGTTTTTCTTGTGTTATGTGCGGGTGCAGGTGGGGAGTGCAGGCACAGCACTAGTACCACCTTGTTAGAAAAAGCAGGGGAAACGTCAGTCCTGGACACCTAATCAGTGGAAAAACAGGAGTCCTAATGAGCTGGTAATTCACCGTGTTAAGGAGAGGGATGCAGAAGGGTTTCTGCCAGGAACAGAGCAGATTCTGGAGGGTTTCAGTGAGTGATGGAGGGTGGGGTCATGGTGGGAAGCGTGTGTGCCTCCCTCCGCTTGGCCCTTGGAACGGGACAGGAAGCTGTGGACGGGGCACTTGGAGCTTGCATCTGGAAACAACATGTTTCAAAGAGTTTATAAATCTTGTACTCAGCAACAGAAAAAAAAGGGGGAGGGGGGGAAGGGAATGACCGCAGGGGACCATGGCAGGGAAGGGTAACACAAAAGAAGACAAAAGGTACTTTGTCTGTGGGATGCTCTGCCGGCCCTTGTTTGTGTTGAAGAAGAAAACTGTACCATGTAGGACAGCAGTGAGTGCTTCCATCCCCCTTCATGCAGCCAGTATGGAAGCTTATGGATAGCTGCACTGCCAGAGAGGATCCTCCACTCAATAGGTAACCCTGCCAGCTGCCAGGCACATGCTTTCCTTCAGCTGAACGTTTGTTCATCTGTTTGAAGCTCCCGATGTAGTGGTTTCTGCCTCCTGGGCAGGAGACCTTACATCCATGGTCTGTTCACAGCCCGTGACCAGAAGTTGTTACACAAACAAAGGAATGACAGTGTAGCACCAAATATTTTTCTGCGCTGCAGAACTTAGTGAAGTTACCCAGCACTTGTGGTGATGTTGAATTTGTACGTCCAAATGGGAAGTCATCACGGAAGCATTTTGTGCTCTGTTTGTGGTTAGCATATACACTTTGTGCAAGTGTGTATTGGGTTTGCGTGGCAAGGTTTTGGTAGCGGGGGGACTACAGCAGTGGCTTTTGTGAAAAGCTGCTAGAAGCTTCCCCACAGTCTGATACAGCCATGCTGGAGCAGGCTCCTGGCAGGACCTGTGGACCATGGAGAGAGGAGCCCAGGCTGGAGCAGGTTTGCTGGCAGGACTTGTGACCCCATGGGGGACCCACGGTGGAACAGTCTGTTCCTGAAGGACTGCACCCCGTGGAAGGGACCCACGCTGGAGCAGTTTGTGAAGAACTGCAGCCCATGGGAAGGATGCACATTGGAGAAGTTCGTGGAGGACTGTCTGCTGTGGGAGGGACCCCACGCTGGAGCAGGGGAAGAGTGTGAGGAGTCCTCCCCTGAGGAGGAAGGAGCAGCAGAGACAACGTGTGATGAACTGACTGCAACCTCCATTCCCTGTCCCCCTGTGCCACTGGAGGGGAGGAGGGAGAGAAAATCGGGAATGAAGTTGAGCCCAGGAAGAAGGGAGGGGCGAGGGGAAGGTGTTTTTAAGATTTAGTTTTTATTTCTCATTACCCTTCGCTGATTTGATTGGTAATAAATTAATTTCCCCAAGTCAAGTCTGTTTTGCCTGTGACAGCAATTGGTGAGTGATCTCTCCCTGTCCTTATCTCAACCCACGAGCTTTTCGTTATATTTTCTCTCCCCTGTTCTGCTGAGGAGGGGAGCGATAGAGTGGCTTTGGTGGGCACCTGCTGTCCAGGGTCAGCCCCCCACAGTCTTTTTTGGCACCCGAACAGGGACACGAGACAATGGCAGTTTTGTATTAAGCGTGCTGTAGCTGTAGTAGTTATTTAGTGGCAAGCTCCTGTGTGGGTCCTGGAGTTTGCTGGCTGCACTGCTTATCTCTTTATTTTGCTGAGTTTGGGAACATGTTAAATACAAATAATGGCTCTGTGCTTTGCCCTGGCATTGATGGCCTTGCTGTGCTGGGGGAGCTGTCTTGTGGAGAGGGTGGGGGAATACACCTCCCTCTTCCTACGCAGGACTGATGCGGATGGTTTTATTATGCAGGTTTCCAAGGTCCTTGCTCACCCTTAGCTGAGCTGTTTAATACTACTAATTAACACTGTTAGCATATTATGGGGTTTGTGGAATCTGGTGTCGTCCTGGTGTAAAAGAAGACAACTTTTGGGTGAGACAATACTGAAATGTGCCCTGAGGCGGCCAGTCCCTGGGTAGCAGGCTGTGTGGAAGGATTTGGGCAGGTTCCTAGGGTGGTTATCACCTCCCATAGCCTGGGACTTTACACCTGAACAGGCAAGCAACCCTGGCAAACTGATGCGCCACCTGATAGAAGGGTGCCTTGCCTACCCCAATGAAAACCAACAGCTTCTAGCAATGTACTGGGGCCTGGCCTGTGCCTACCGAGCCACAGTTCAGTACTCTCAGAGGACTGTGGTTGACGCAGGGACCCAAACTGCATCTGAGGACACCATGGTTGAGATAGGGACCCAAACAACAACAACAACTGCCATAATTGCCCCAGTAGCGAAAAAGAAACGGTGGACAAGGAGAACAATGGGTTCATATCATCGATTAGTAAGGGAGGAGGAAGAAGAGGAAGGGTTCGATCAAGAAGCCAGTCCTTCGACACAGAAATTGGAGAAAAGTGAGAGAATTCAGACAGGAAGCGGAAACTATCCAGTCCCTGACCTCATCAGAACTTCGAGACATGCGGAAAGACTACAGCCGCCAGCCAGGTGAGCGGATTGCTGCCTGGCTGCTCCGATGCTGGGATAATGGGGCCAACAGTCAGCAATTGGAAGGTAAGGAAGCCAAACAGCTGGGATCCCTTGCTAGAAACCAGGAAATTGAGAGAGGAATTGCAAAAGAGGCAGGAATTTGCAGTCTCTGGAGATGGCTCCTCTCAAGTGTGAGGGCAAGATATCCATTCAGGGAAGATCTTGTGGACTACCAAGGAAAGTGGACTACTGCAGATGAAGGAATCCAGTACCTGAGAGAATTAGTGGTGCTGGAAGTCATCGACAGTGATCTAGACAATGATGAGGTCTCCAAAGATCCAGAGGATATCCTGTGCACACAGGCCATGTGGAGGAAGGTGATTCAAAGCGCCCCAGCATCATATTCTAACAGCTTGGCAGTGATGTATTGCCCGGATATGGATACACCAACCGCGGAGAGAGTGTCTTCTTGGCTCCAAAACTTTGAAGAAAATCTCTGTGCCTCCTCATCCCTACAGGCCAGCGTCTTGGCTGTCAAGGGCGCCCCAAGAAATCAGTCCTCTCCTGCCCCAGTCAGAGGGAAAGGGATCCCCTGGCGCATGCTGCGTGGCGCACTCCAGATCTGCCTGCGTGACCAGGGGGAGGACATGAGGAAGTGGGATGGTGAACCCACCTTTAAGCTGGAAGCCTGTGTACATGAATTGAGAGGAAAGACATCTGTTAAGAAGGGGCCACCCAAGAAGGCTGTCAGCTTAGTTGCTCTAGAGATACAAGAAGGCAATCAGAGATCTCCCAGACATAGAAGAACTGAAATCACCTCCCTTGATCCTGGCAAGGAGACTTCTGGTCTGGCACTGCAAGGGTCAGACAGTGAATACTCTGACCAGGAACAGGAATAGAGGGTCCCTGCCTTCGGCCAGGAGGAGGAAAGGGACTGTGTGGATTCGATGGCCTGGTACATCAGACCCCCAGAAGTATAAGGCTTTGGTAGACACTGGTGCACAGTGTATGCTGGTGCCATCAGGGTATAGGGGTGCAGAATCCATCTGGCTCTCTGGTGTGACAGTGGGATGCCAAGAATTGTCTGTACTGGAGACTGAGGTGAGCTTGACATGGGACAAGTGGGAAAAGCACCCCATTGTGACTGGCCCAGAGGCCCCTTGAATCCCTGGCATAGACTGCCTCAGGAGAGGGTACTTCAAGGACACAAAGGCATACTGATAGGCTTTTGGTGTAGCCACCGTAAACACAGAGAAGATCAAACAACTATCTACCCTGCCTGGCCTCACAGAAGATCCCTTTGTTGTGGGATTGCTGCAAGTTAAAGAACAGCAGGTGCCGATTGCTACCAGGATGGTGCACCGGTGGCAGTATTGCACAAACCGAGACTCCCTGGCTCCCATCCCTGAGCTGATTCATCAACTGATGAGCGAAGGAGTCATCAGCAAGACTTACTCACCTTTTAATAGTCCCATATGGCCAGTGCAAAAGTCTGACAGAGGGCTGAGGTTAACAGTAGACTATCATGGCCTGAACAAAGTGACACCACCACTGAGTGCTGCTGTACCAGACATGTTAGAGCTCCAATATGAACTGGAGTCAAAGGCAGACAAGTGGTATGCTACAACTGACATTGCCAATGCATTTTTTTCAATTCCTTTGGCAGCAGAGTGCAGGCCACAGTTTGCTTTCACATGGAGGCGTGTCCAATACACTGGGAATTGACTCCCCCAAGGGTGGAAGCACAGCCCTACCATTTGTCATGGACTAATCCAATCTGCACTGCAAAAGGGTGAAGCTCCAGAACATCTACAATACATCGATGACATGATCATGTGCAGAAACAAGGCAGAAGAAGTGTTTGAGAAGGGAAAAAGAGTAATTCAGATTCTTCTGAAAGCGGGTTTCACCATTAAAAAAAGCAAGGTCAAGGGACCTGTGCAGAAGATTCAGTTCTTGGGAATAAAATGGCAGGATGGATGCCATCGTTTGCCTATGGATGCGGTCAACAAGATAACAACTATGTCTCCACCAGCTAACAAGAAGGAAACACAAGCTTTCCTAGGCCTTGTGGAGTTCTGGAGAATGCATATTCTGGAGAATGTTATAGTCAGCTTGTGAGCCCTCTCTGTTGAGTAACCCAAAAGGAGAACTGTTTTGAGTGGGGCCTTGAGCAACAACAGGCCTTTGAGTATATCAAACATGAAATAGCTCATGTGATAGCTCTTAGGCTTGTCTGGACAGGACCAGCTATGCCAAATGTACTCTACAATGCAGCTGGGGAGCATGGTCTCACCTGGAGCCTCTGGCAGAAAACATCAGGAGAAACCTGAGGTCAACCATTAGGGTTTTGGAGCCAGGGGTACTGAGGATCAGAAGCCCACTGCAACCCGACTGAAAAAGAGATACTAGCAGCATGTGAGAGGCTTTGAGCTGCTTCAGAAGTTGTTGGTACAGAAGCATAGCTCCTCTTGGCACCACGATTGCCTGTGCTACAGTGGATGTTCAAAGGAAACATTCCCTCTACAAATCACGCAGCCAGCACTACATGGGGTAAGTGGGTAGCGCTGCTTACACAACGAGCTCGAGTGGGGAAACCCAACTACACAGGAATCCTGGAAGAGATCATGGACTGGCCAGAAGGCAGAGATTTTGGAGCATTGCCTGAGGAGGGGGCTCATGCCCAAGAGGCACCACCATATGATGAGTTATCAGAAGATGAAAGGTGTTATGCTTTGTTTTACTGATGAATCCTGTCATGTGGTAGGAAACCATTGGAAGTGGAAAGCTGGTGTGTGGAGTCCCACACGACAAGACGTTGAAACCACTGAAGGAGAAGGTGAGTCAAGTCAGTTTGCAGAATTGAAAGCCATCCAGGTAGCCCTAGAGATTGCTAAATGAGTAAAGTCGCCAGTACTCTATCTCTATACTGACTCCTGGATGGTGGCTAATGCCCTATGGGGTTGGCTACAGCAGTGGAAGAAGACCAATTGGCAGCACAGGGGTAAACCCATCTGGGCTGCTGCATTGTGGCAGGACATCGCTGCCCGGGTAGAAAACATGGCTCTAAAGGTGCATCATGTAGATACTCACATGCCCAAAAGCTGCGCCACTGAAGAACAGTGAAACAATGAACAGGTAGACAAGGCCATCAAAATTGAAGTAGCTCAGGTGGACCTGGACTGGGAACATAAGGGTGAGCTATTTGTAGCTTGATGGGCCCACAAAACATCAGGACGTCTAGGGAGAGATGCAACATACAAATGGACTCATGATCGAGGGGTGGACCTGACCATGGAGGCCATCACACAAGTCACTCATGAATGTGAAACATGTGCTGCAATCAACCAAGCCAAACGACTAAAATGTCCCTGGAATAGAGGGCGGTGGCTGGGTTTTCAATACGGCAAGGCCTGGTAAATTGACTATATTGGACCACTGCCGCGAACGCGCCAAGGCGAGTGCGACATACTCACCATGGTGGGATCAACTATTGGTTGGCTAGAAACATACCCTGTAAACCATGCTACTGCCTGAAACACCATCTTAGGCCTTGAAAGGCAAATTCTGTGGCGACATGGTACCCCAGAAAGAANAGCAGGAATGACCTGAACCAACAAAGACTGAGTTTCTCAAGAAACCAGATGAGTGCAACAATTACCCAAACCAAGCCGGTGTTGGTGCCCAACAATCGAACATACTGCTTCTTCTGTCCTGAGCGCCCATCTTGACAGATGGGGCCCAAGTCATAGCCTGTTCTTATGAACATCTGGAGGAGTGGAGGAAGCCCATGGAATGG